>VWYK01064141.1:0-10131 GCA_013399775.1 Semnornis frantzii | reverse complement strand
CTATGGCAGGGGGTTGGAACTGGATGAGCTTTGAGGTCCTTTCCAATCTTACCATTGTATGATTGCTAGAGCAGCCATCAGAAGGTGTTCTGTGCAACCCCCAAAGTCTGTAGACCTTTGTCTCTCCTCCCCTACACCTTTGAAGGAAGAGAGCTTCCCCTTTTCTATTTTGGCATGGAGTTTGTGAAAGGTTGCTCTGCCTGGTCCATCTTTCCTCTTGCCTGTAAAGATAACTGTACAGAAGTGCCACTGCACTTATGAATGTTTCAAACTGTGACCTCAGACAGCTGGAAGTCTGCTGTCCTGTCACTTTCAGGCTTAAGAGAAGGAAGTGCTGTGGGAAGGCTATCACACTCCTTTTTGCAATGGGATGCAGATTCTGTTTCTGCCTCTGCTAGTGAGTGGGAAATTGAAACTTAGCAGGGAGACCCTTTCAGAAGTATGAATCATAGAATCATAGAATTATGGAGTCATAGAATCAGCCAGGTTGGACGATATCTCCCACCTCAACCGTTCCATCCTATCGCCCAGCTCTAGCCAATCAACCAGATCATGAAGGCTTCTCTTGAGCTGGAACATTTGCAGAAAAGGTAATGAGCAGAACAGAAGCTGGACCTGGAGGAAAACAACATCTGTTAACATCTCTTTTCAGAGATTTGAAATGCTAGGACTGAGTCTGAAGGAAACAGCTGGGAGAACAGAACAGGGATGAAAGAGGGATGCTGTTAAAACATGCAGTGCTAATAACTGGATAATGCCTCTGCACAGCCTGTGTTTGTGTCTATGTACACCCACAGCTCCTCTCCCTTGTATTTCTGAATTTCCCAACAGAGTGTGAATACTTTGCCAACTTGCCATTTTTAATGGCATGGCATGGCATTCCTGTGAAAAAGAAAAAGTAAAATAGAGAAACCTGGAATGAATTCTGTTTGCAGAGACATTGACTGATATATGAATGAATCTTTATTATTAGCTGATCTAACCTTCTGACAGCAGAGGTGCAGAAGAGAACTAAATCTTCTATGTTTCAAGTACTTTAAGAATCACTTTTGGCACCACTACAGAGAATGAACCTTTGGTGCCCAACCACATGCTGGTTTTTTTTTTTTTTTTTTTTAATTGGTATTTAAATGGGCCCAGGAGTCTGGGAGGAGTTGCAATCTTTGTTCCCTTGAAATCAAACCTTTTTCTGAGGGCTGTCCGTCCCTTCCAAGGTCTTCTGAACCCTCAGCATGGGGAAGTTTTCAATTTTCTCAACACTTTCCTAAGACATTTTGTGGCCCTTCCTACAAAAGAAGCACATGGAAGTCACATGCAGACAGAGAAGTTCCACTAAATGTCTAACTTATGTTGCCTACATCAGGCTGAATATCATTATTTGCCATGCCTGTAGAAGGGAAGAGTTCCCTGTCTCTGGCAGCTTGCAGCATTCTTGCTCTTTTCTTAAAATTTCCTTTTTAAAACAGATCATGGACCTCAAAATGTGTGCCCAATCTGAGCAATGAGGTTTTGCAAGGGGAGGAAATAGAGGCAGAGGGACAGCACTTGTGATGTGATTACTGGGATCTTTCTCCCCATTCCAGGTACCTGAAGGAGGAGATGGGAAGAGGACTCCCTCTTTCCAGGACTGTATGTTATCAGCCCAGGAATCATTGCGACACAAGAGAAAATCTGCAGATTCTGTAGAAAGTCTTTGAAGAGGTTTCTCTGTTCCAAAAGGCAGATTTGAGCTTTTGGCCCCTAATACTGAAAAATTTGGTATCATTGCCATTTCAAACATACTGGATGAGGAATCTCTTCTCAGGTACTTCATAATTCCAAGTGACCAGAAGCAAGGCCAGTCCTCAACCACAATTTGAACAAATTGATTCTGCTGTAAAAATGTTAGTTTTGTGGGTACTGTTTCATTAATGGGACAAGTCCCATGAGGATGAAATAGATCAACCTTTCCCAGGCTTAAAAGGAACTCCTTTGAGGAGTTTTTACTTCTACTCTGTAATTTTAAACTGTAATTTTGCAAGGAGAGTTGCACTCATCTGATGGTGCTATGATTTGCCACAGCTCCAGTGGAAATCAGCATTTTAAAACTCAACTTATAGGATGGAAGAGGGGAGATGTAGACTGGATATTAGGAGGAAGTTCTTACAGTGAGGGTGGTGAGACACTGGCACAGGTTGCCCAGGGACGTTGTGGCTGCTCCCTCCCAGAAGGTGTTCAAGGCCAGGTTGGATGAGGCCTTGAGTGCCCTGTTCTAGTGGGAGGTGTCCCTGCCTATGGCAGGGGGTTGGAACTGGATGATCCTTGAGGTCCCTTCCAACCTTACCATTCTATGATTCTATGAATCTAGTTGTATAAGAGTTTATGTATGGGAGTCTACATATAGGGGTCTATGTATGGGAGTCTACATGTAGGGTTCTACATATAGGAGTCTACATATAAAAGTCTATGTATGGGAGTCTACATATAGGAGTCTAGGTTGTATGGGAGTCTACATATAGGGGTTTATGTATGGGAGTCTATGTATAGGGGTCTATGTATGAGAGTCTACATATAAAAGTCTATGTATGGGAGTCTACATATAGGAGTCTAGGTTGTATGGGAGTCTACATATAGGAGTTTATGTATGGGAGTCTACATATAGGAGTCTAGGTTGTATGGGAGTCTACATATAGGGGTCTATGTATGGGAGTCTACATAAGGAGTCTATGTTGTATGGGAGTCTACCTATAGGAGTCTATGTTGTATGGGAGTCTACATACAGGAGTTTATGTATGGGAGTCTACATATAGGAGTGTATGTATAGGAATCTATGTATGGGAGTCTACGTATAAGGGTCTATGTATGGGAGTCTACATATAGGAGTCTATGTATAGGAGTCTATGTATGGGCTTCTATGTATGGGAGTCTACACATAGGAGTCTTTGTATAGGAATCTGTGCGAGCTATCCTAAGGAGATCCTGCCTTGTCAAGGTGCTTGGGCTTGATGATCTCTGGAGGTCCCTTCTAACCTCTAAGGTTCTGTGATTCTGTGAGTCTTTTTCTGGGAAGAGATAGAAAGTGTGGAAATCTCTCACACTCATCTCTGTGCTCTGCATTAGGAAAGGTATGAATCTGGGACATTCCACGTGTATCTAAATTTTAAAGTGCTGCTCTGTACTGAATTAAACATTTGATAGCTCTACTCTGTCTTTATTATCTCTCCTACCCTTGGTTTTCACGTGGAAATGAGATCTGTTTATCCAAGCAAATGGATAATGTTCTTTGTCACCCTGATGATAAATCTGGCTGGATAATTATTCATATGAGTGAGGATGAGGCACGTTTTTCCTACAATGGTAAAATAATGTTTGTTTTGGAGTACAGTGAGGCACCCACTGAGATACATCACAAAATACCCCAGCTGCTTTCTCAAAAGAGAAAAAAAGAAAAAGGGGAGAAAAGAAAAAAGGCAAATCTCCAAGTACAGGGTGAATAAATAAGCAGTATAAGCAAAGCAGAAATACAAGGCAATTGCAGGGCCCTCAGTCCTAATGTGTGCTGTCTCCACAAAGTCCCATTTGTGGCCACAGAAATTATTTTTCTATTTGAGGTTGTTTTTAAAATACAAAGCCACAGAGAGAGCAGTTTTCCTGCACTCAGAATACTGCAGTCATAAAAGAAACTATGCTAGCAATGCATATGTAAATTTATTTCTGTCTTTGAACTCTGTTTATACATCACTTTGAAACTCAGCTGCTAATATTTAGCACCAGGGTAGTCCTTGCTTACAGTGTTTTAGTGTCAAGGGGGGAAAAATGGGATTCCCTTCTCAGGGTTTTTAATAGGATAAAGGGAAAGAAGATTGCTCTGGTTGGACTTTCCTACACAGAGCTTTTTTTTCATAAGCTATGATGTGTCCACACCTGGAGCTAGAAAGAAAACTGATAAATTTCAGTACTCTATGGTAACATCATTACCAGGGCAATATTGGCAGGTCTGTGATTCACCATGTACATTTCCTGTCAAGGAGAGCCAACAAGAAAATATTTCTGTGCCCAAGATCAGGAAAAATGTCCTAATTTTCAAAGAAATATTCTCTTGGACTTGTCAAAAGGAGCAGCACAAACCTGCACTACTCAAACCTCACTGCTTTTTCTTTTTCAGGGAGCAGCAAAGTTTTCTAACGCCCAGATCAATGTAGCGTAGAGGCTTAATTGATTCAGACTCAAACACTTTGAAGTTCTTACACAAAAGCCAGCTGGTGGAAGTGTGTTGTAGGAAAGAACTAGCTGAATTATTCATTGTGAATAATCTGTGTTACAAATGTACCCTCCTACTGCCCCACCTCCTTTCAGGAGTTGTCTGCAATGCAGTCCTCCTCTCTGGAAGTGTTTGCCAAATGGATACTGTTGGTGCATTTTCAGGTGGTTCCAGGAGTTGCTGAATCTCTTGAAAACTGCTCTTTCAGTTGCTGCTATGTTTTTGTGACTTAGAGTGTGTGAATGTAACACCATCTAGTAAATCATTTTATGGTATTGCTTCAATCTGGTGAGTTCAGTACAGTGATTGGAATCTTTGAATTTAGAGATTCATGAGCAGCAGAGCTGTGCTTCCTGCTGCCTTTGGAAAATGAGCTGGTAGGTGATTAAGTTTTCTGCCCTGCACTTACCTCTTGCAACTTCAAACCATAAACTAAGGTGGCTAGATGAGGGTGTCTCTTCATATGCTCTTTCTCTAACTGAGGGTGAATGGTTGGCACTTACAGAGCTTAAGGCAGGTCTTCTGTGGAATTATTACTCTTAGACATGACTGTTCCTTCAGTTTACTAGGTTAGGAGTGTAAAGGGACTATGAACACCAGGCTGAAAAGTTAAATCTGCATCTAGGTGAAATTGTTTTGTTTGAATCACAGAATCATAGAATTAACCAGGCTGGAAAAGAGCTTTGAGATCATTGAGTTCAACCTATCACCCAACACCTTCTAATTAACTAAACCATGGCACTAAGTGCCTCATCCAGTCTCCTTTTAAACACCCCCCAGGGATGGTGAAGTCATCTAAGAAACTACTCCTCTCAGCTGACATCAGATGACTCCTTTCTAAGATTGCTTTTGTGGTCAATAAGGAAATGTAAGTCCTTCTAGGGACCAAGCCACTTCACCCTGGGTGAAGAAACACCTAAGATGACTTATTATAGAATCATAGAATCAGTCAGGGTTGGAAGGGACCACAGGGATCATCAAGTTCCAAACCCCCTGCCATGGGCAGGGACACCTCACACTAGATTAGGCTGTCCCAAGCCTGATCCAGCCTTATCCAGGCTTAAACCTAAAGGGCTTACTTATCTTAGGGTGTGTGATGAAAACTTAAATAATCAACCCATATCTGTGTATCCATACTGAGGACAATTGTTAATTTAATCCTAGCTACAAATCTCACCCACTCACATCAACACTGATGGATATTAGCAGCAGTAGCCCTTCTCCTGGTACTGGAAAAGCATTTCTGTTGATAACCTTTTGATGTCATTAGTACTTAGGAAGTGTGATGAAATATTCAACCATTCCTAACTATTTCTCAGAATTGTCACCCCAAACAACATAAAGCAGGAATGTAACATTGATTGCTGTTTCTGCAGGTGGATTACTATATACAGCTAGCACTAAATAAGTCCTCAAAAAGTCATCTTTATTTGTGTGAGAAAATCCAAGCTAAGTGGATACTTAACAGCTCTATAGGTGCATCAGAAGTGTGATGAAATATCTGAGTGATAAGATTTTTGGGAGCTGAGTCAAAAATAATTAGATATAAGCTTCCTGTTAATGAATTTACCTGTGGAATGAAGATTGTTTCAGCCATCAAAGAGCTAAACAACCTTTTGAAACAGCCTTCCAAGAGATTATTGGTGATAAAAAGATGGAGTTGGATAGGTTGATGAAAAATACTACATGATATTGAGCCTATTTTAGTGGAAGGCTGGACTTTTGATGGTCATTCTAATCCTGTGCTGCTGCTAAAACCATTGTTAACTCTTGGAATCATCACCCCTCAGATGTTTGAGCAGATTAATGTGCTACCTAAACCATGTGAGAACTGATGCTAATTCTATTCAGCATGTACACCTTCAACAGTGAGCCAGCTAGATAAAGCTAACTGCCTGTCAAGCAAAGGAGCCACTTTCCTGTGAACACCTACCTGAGTCACTGCTGTGCAGTGGTGCATGCAGCTTGCTAGAAGGGCTTATTCCAGTTTTTCAGGAATTCACATCTTCCTTTGGCTTATCAGCACCTGCCATGTGCATGCTTCTTTTATTACGTATCTGGAGAGACATGAGAACCATGAGGGTGGTGAGAGCCTGCAACAGGTTGTCCAGGGAGCTGGTGGAAACCCCATCCCTGGATGTGTTTAAAGCCAGGCTGGATGAGGCTCTAGACAGCCTGATGTAGTGTGAGGTGTCCCTGCCCATGGCAGGGGGGTAGGAACTGGACGATCCTTGTGGTCCCTTCCAACCCTGACTGATTCTATGATTCTAAAACACTCACTATACTAAAATGCATTTCAGGAAGGCATATATATGACATAGGAAAGACTTATATAAGTCCAAAGACAATTGGATTAGAGATATTGGTTATATATAGAATAGATTTAAAAATTAAATGCTATTAGTTGAAAAAACAACCAAAAAAATTCATAGTAGCACTCACTATTCTAAAGTGCATTTCAGAAAGGCATAGATATGAAATAGGAAAGACTTATATAAGTCCAAGGACAATTGGATTAGAGATATGGGTTATATGTAGAATAGGTTTAAAAATTAAATGCTGTTAGTTGAAAAAACAACAAAATACAAAATGCCTAATTCATAGGTACAGTTTCCAGGGGAAAACAGAATTCATTGTTTGGAGATAAGACTGAAGTATGACTTTAAATGATTACACGTGGTCCTAAATTTGTCTTTTCCTACTCTACTCAACATACAACCCAGTGCTGGGGTGATGGAGGGAAAAGAAAGGAAGCAAAAAAATGTGATGTTATTTTTATATTCCCTTTTTCATCCTGCAGTTGGTTGGTATGTGACTTTACATCTTCTTTTACCAAATGCAACAACTCCAAGGACAGAGTTCAGTAGCCAGAGACGGAGAAAACCTGGAATTGCTCTCCAACAAATGTTCTTGTAAGCTGAGGTGGTGAGCACAGATTTGACCAGCTTCTGGTGTATTGATCCTCTGTCATCGGGCTGGGTTACTGGAATTCATCACTGCTTTACTGAGATTCATGTTGGTGTTTCCATATGAGGTAATCATGATAAGGATCATGTCCCTTGATGCAGATGTCTTATCCGTGGTGAAGAATATGTTCTAGCCTTGCTTGTGCCCTTTGTTTAAACTTGTCCCTTGACTTTCTTGGAATAAACAGAACATATGAAAATACACCAGGGGTATCTTGCCAAATACTGTGGCCAGCTCAGACCTGCCAAAACTTAACCTCAAAGTGGGGGTTCCTAGCTATTGGGATGGTAGTGTTGTTAGGGTTGAGAGGGTGTAAAAAGCACAAAATGTTCCTGCCCACAAATATGCTGGAGAAGACACAAAATAAGTAGGTTTCCTAATGCTCCTGTCTCCATTTACTGGCTTATACTAATGTTTACAGTTTTGTTTTCTTTTTACTGACATCAAGGCTAAATTAGTGTGTGTTATGGGTAAAATGCACCAAAAGCAAAGCAGTTGTATTTTATGTACACTAGATGCTATTAAAGAGGAAATTCTATTCATTTTATAGTTCAATCAGTTATTCTTCAAAGGTTTGAACTATTGTTTTTCTTTTGGGAGTTTCCTAGAAAGCATTTTCTAGGACATTCCTCCTTGGACAACTTTGAGATATAAAGGAGGGAGAAGTTCCAGTTTAGATCAGGCTGTGTTGGGAAATACAACTTTCAGCATCGCTATTTGCAGCTGGGTTGAAATTGGGGGAAATTGAGGCTCAACACTATCCTTGGAGGGGGTTTGCTGCTCACAGAGAATAATGCAGTGGAAATATGGGTCCAGCTTGCTTAGGGGCTGGATACTTTCTCTCTGATCTTCTGAGATCTGCTTTAATTGATGAAGACAGTATTTTTAACAAGTCTTATTCCTGTCCAGTGGAGAATTCTGCTGCTGTAACAGCCTGAGGCACCCTTGTTACTGTCTGCTAGCCTGAGCTGTTCTGGCCAGGATGTCTCCACCAGTGATATCAGAAGACTTATTTACGTATTACCCTGCACTGAAGAAGTCTCAGCTGATATGTACAAGGAAATTATTTCCACAGACCTGCTTTATAAAGTAGAACCTTTTCATTTTCTAAGTACATATTTGCTGTGGCTGATGTGACAGCTTTAACCACAGTAATTTTCATTTTTACTTTAGAGACACCTGGAAATATGTACATAAATACTGTTCCAGTGCATAAAGCATCACAGAGAAAAGGTGATTCTACAGTACTGGAAACCAGAAAAAGGTACAGGTGATGTTATAGGAAAAAACTTCTAGGGATGAAGGCAATTTTCAGGAATAAAAGAAAAACATCCTGGGGTTTTGTTTGTTTGATTGTTTGTTTCTTTTTAATCAAAGAACATGGCTTCTATCTTTTCTTGCCAGGAGGGCCAATGCCATTCTGGGATGTATTAGAAGGGCTGTGTTAGTAGGTTGAGAGAGGTTCTTGTATCCCTCTGCTCTGCTCTGGTGAGGCCGCATCTGGAGTACTGTGTCCCGTTCTGGGCCCCCCAGTTCAAGAGGGACACAGAACTTCTTGAGAGAGTCCAGCACAGAGCCACAAAGATGCTGAAGGGAATGGAACAGTTCTGTTATGAAGGGAGCCTGAGGGAGCTGGGGCTGTGGTGTTTGGAGAAGAGGAGACTGAGAGGTGACCTCAGCAATGTTTATAAATGTGCAAAGGGTGAGTGCCAGGAGGCTGGAGCCAGGCTCTGCCGGGTGATTGCAAGGGGCAATGCGTGGATGCTGAACCGTAGGAAGTTTCATTTAAACATGAAGAGGATTTTTTAGCCTGTGAGGGTGAGTGAACACTGGAACAGGTTGCCCAGAGGGATTGTGGAGGCTCCCTCTCTGGAGACATTCAAGACTTGCTTGAACACACTCCTGTGTGGTCTGGTCTAGATGATCCTGCTCTGGCAAGGAGGTTAGACTGGATGAGCTTTCAAGGTCCCTTCCAGCCCCTGACATTCTGTGATTCCGTTACTCTTAATTTCAATCAGCAAAGCATAGTACTATAACCAACAGTGTTGTATCACTATAAACTCTTTCCTGTCTCATCACAATAGAAATTAAGAAAGAGATCAGGACACATCAAGTGCACTGTGGGCTGCATGGAATGTACCTCTTGCAGCTCTGGTTTGCACAAGGCTGTCTTTAGGAAAACTACAGAGAGCTTAGTTCACAGAACTTTTGATGGATTCCCTGTTGGCCATACATATGCTGTATGTTTTGCACAGGCAGCATGCCCGAAGCCAAGTGTTCTAAACTCATTTTGAATAAACCCACAAGATTGCAACAACAGGCAGAAGATTACATTTGGAAACTTTCTTACCTTTACTTTTGAGGCACTGAAAGTTGAAAGTGTTTTTTAAGTTGTACTTTGCCTTAATGAAAGTAACTAACTGTTATGTGTGCATGCATTTATTTGCTAAGAGATTTCTCCAGCTGATCACAGAGGATCAGACTGCAGAGAACTGTTACAGATAATGGGATGTGTGGCAAAGTTCAATGAATTGGCAGCAGCTGCTGGGAATATGATAATGCTGAAGCAGGCATGTGATCCAGACGCAAGGTTTGTTAGGTCTCCAAATAAACAGCCTGACACCGCATTCTGCTTGCAAACATCTCCAGGTGCTAAAGAGCCAACTGGAAAGCATTTCTGTTTTTCTAGAGAGATTGCACTCTTTGCTGATGCTTTGATTATTTTTTTTTTCTCTATTAGATTTCTGTAGTGATTGCTTCCTTGCTCTATTTTTAATTTATTTTAAAAAATTGTTTGATTCTATTTTCTGTTCCACTCATCTCAAGCTTAGCAGCTCCTTTATTTTCTGTTGCCTTGTCTACTGAATATTTGATAGTTCTCTGTTCCCCTTTCTTTCATACTTCTAACATAGAATCATAGAATG
>VWYK01064137.1:0-11552 GCA_013399775.1 Semnornis frantzii | reverse complement strand
GTGTTTTGATATTTCATTAGGCTCACCAGTCATTTGCTCCAGTACTGGTATGTATAAATGACATTTTCAACACCGTGCATAGTGCTACAAGCATTAATTTATGATGTGATTTATTAAGAAAAATGCAGACAAGAATTCTGCAAATGTTTCTTTTCAATGGACTAGTTCATATAAGATGAAACTTTGTTAATTTGCAGCTCATCTAATTCAAGAAAAGACCTGGAGTTAATGACTCATTTACAGACAGCCTTCCAGGTTTCAATATGCTGTCCAATATGGACAATGATTAACAAAATAGTTCTTTTGATTTTCAAATTTTGTTCATGCAAATACACAACTTTCTAAGGAAAAAAAAAAAAGTTTACAAATTATTCTACATAAAACCTAGTCCTTCTGTTTCTGTATCTTAGCTAACTTAAAATTACTGAAAGAATAATCAAATAGTGATCTTGGATATTAATGCAAAATCTAACTGTAAAAAGAAAGTCTGTTTCTTTCATAATCAAATTAAATGTAGGAAAGTTAGCTTTTGAGAAAATTATGATAATTTATAAATATATACATGTTACCTACCTACCTGTATGTACAACTTTATCTCCTTAAAAATTTAAAATGATGAAATGTAGGGGAAAAAAAAAAATCATTACAAGACTACAGCAAAAACCTCTCACACAAAGTGGAGATGACCTTGAACTTGATAAGGAAAAAAAAAGGCACCGCTTAAAAAGCACCTCACAGGATCCTTCTATCCAACATTATTCTTTGTTGCTCTCCACATAAAGGCAAATTTGGGGGGCATACCAATCTCTAAAATTGTGACTATATAGATACAGAACATGGAATGACCACATAATAGATTTGCTTTAGTATCAAAATATTGGCTTTGCAAAGTTACGCCGAGGAGCCAGCTTGCAAAATAAAATACTGAATGCTAAAAGTTCAAGGTAAAATGAATAATAAAATTAAATTCATGATACTTCATACCCTCGGTACAAAATGACATCCTCTAGTACTTGAAAGTTGTCAAGTGAAAATCACCTTGTAGAAATAATTATATTATTCTCTCTTCAGCCATTAAGTACCTTTCTCTCTTACTTCACATATGTTCAGAGTCTTAGAAGCTGACCCACACATCGTCTTTTTCCATACTGCTGCCACTAAGGTGCTTTTAGAACATTTTTAATATTATTCTTGATATGTTTCTGCCACTGAGGTTTGAAAGAAAAGTTTCAGGAAAAGGAATTCAGACAGAATACAAATATTAGGCTTCTCTAAAGACGTGCAGTTAGAATATATTTGAAGAACTCTGTGTTGAATATATTGCTATACTAATTGATATATGACTAGGACATGCAACCCAGATTTCCCTATTAGCAATATATAAAAATCCTCACATAGGCACGCAGACATAATTTAATCCTCCTAGTATGCACATATATAATTAATACAACAAACTGATGAGAGTCCTATAAATCATTGCTGTGTATTGAAAAAGTCATTTCACAGTTGTGACATCAGCAAAATGCATCCAATGGTTGTGACCTCGCATCCGTAAAAATCTTTCAGAAATGTGCTTGCAAGTGCTTCCTATTTAATCTACAGCACTAATTTTAAAGCTGGGCTTCACAACCTCATCTTCACATTTTTAATTGTTTGACTTTATTGTGGAGGGTATTTATATTATTCATATGTGTTCCTCACAGACAAAGAAACCACATTTCTTCTGCCGCTTAATGCATCAACAGACATAAGCTGTAATCTTTACTATCTATGATTCTCAATACATGAAAAATACTGTCTATGATTCTCAATACATGCAAAAAAAGATGCATTTTCTGTAAAGATGTGCTGCATGACAAAGGAAGAGAAACTGGAAATGTTTAAGGGAGAATTAAGAAAAGCTGTTTATTTCTTAATCTCTATTAATAAATAAGGATAGGACATCTCTGAAGTTATATGGGAAGTTACTGCATTTATCAAGCATTTCCCCAGGTCACTGACCTACTGTTTTGTGTTTAGAGATTTAATATCTTGTGTTTTGTGCTCTGTCCCAGGGAAATTGGTTACCTGTGGGTCCTGGCAGGGGAGCAGCTTTCCTTCTCCGTTTGATGTCTCCCATGCACAACGATCCTAAATGTACACTGGTTTGTCTGCAAGTAATTACAGGAGAGAACTATTAGCAAAGGAAGAAACCCACCACATAAATACCCAGCTTGTATAATCTGAACCTGTATCAAAACATTCTCAACCAAGATGAATCTGCACAGTCAAGCCACCAATCTTGTTTATATCGAAGCATAATTATGTTTGTTGACAAGCGCTCAGGATCTAAATGCGGCATCATAAATTGTTACGGGAATGAATAATATAAAGGGAATGCTTTTTAATTTTCAAAACTGGCAATCTTTCTAGCTCAACATAAAACAAAAACACTGTTGCTCCTGACAGGAAAATAGCTAAGATTAATTATCTCAAGAGATCACAATACTGTTGGTAGGTTAGCAATTGGCTAGTGACGCCTGACAGTCAGAACAATACTTATTACATGAAAAGTATTATCAATTTTTGTTTAAAGGTAGTATGAAGAATGAAAGCGAAAACATGAAACAGTAAGGTCTTCAAAGGTGCATGAAATAAACTTGTAGCACAGCAATTTTTCCTTTTGTAATTTGCTGGCAAGTTGTGAAAATGATAACATTGAAGCACAGTATCTTCTATACTCATTAAACAATTACGAGCTATGCACTTGAGCCTGGAAAAGTGGTGGCACTGCAGAGACTGACAAACAAGCAAATCTTACTGTATTAAAGTCAACTACTCAAAGTCAGGTAATATTGAAAAGGATGAATTTTGAATTTCCAGTTTCCTGGGTTTTGGAATATAATCTTAAAGGACAACTACAGTTACTATTTTCTTAGTAATAACCTGTAGAATAGAATATATGTGGCTGGCTAGTTTTGGGAAAGAACTAAAACAGAAGGGAAGAAAATGCAGTCACTTCTAAGCTTCACAATTTTTATACATCTCCATAAATGCTACTGAGAACCATTATTCTTACCACAAAGCATATATAGTGAATTTTGATAAAATCACAAACCAGTAATTGTATCTGACAGTCCACTGTAGCAAAGTAACACTGTCACTCATGGGATGTGGTTTCAATGTGGATATATGACTTGTCCTTTATTGAATTTATAAAGTTTTTAAAGCTGTGCTGCTTCTAAATGAATAACAAATGGTCATATAATGTTGAGAGACCTGAGTTGCTCAATAATGTAAAGAGTGACAACAATCCTTGATGAAAAATGATAGCAATGTAAAACCCTCTACACGTTTCTAAAAAGTAACAGTAAAATAACAAGTGTCCAGTGCTTTTATTTAAATAGTAAAATAATACAATAAATTTGTTTCAATGAAAGCATACTCCAGCTTCACCTAGTGAACCCCTATTTCGACAGTTATGTAATTCTTAGTTTTAAAACAGATGTTTTCTTTGCGATTTTTCTAAGTTGTAATCATAGAGGACCTCAAAGAACATCCACTTCCAACCCCCTGCCATAGGCAGGGACACCTCCCACTAGAACAGGTCACTCAAGGCCTCCTCCAACCTGGCCTTGAACACCTCCAGGGAGGGAGCAGCCACAACCTCCCTGGGCAACCTGTGCCAGTGTCTCAGCATCCTCACTGCAAAGAACTTCCTCCTAACATCCACTTTCAATCTCCCCTCTGCCAGTTTAAACCCATTGCCCCTTGTTCTGTCATTGCAAGACCTTGTCAATAGTCCCTCCTCAGCCTTCCTGTAAGGCCCCTTCAGATACTGGAAGGTTACTCTAAGGTCTCCTGGAAGCCTTCTCTTCCGCAGGCTGCAGAGCCCCAACTCTCTCAGCCTGTCCCTATAGCAGAGCTGCTGCAGCCCTCTGAGTATCTTCATGGCCTCCTCTGGACCTGCCCCAACAGTTCCATGTCCTTCCTGTGCTGGGGGCTCCAGAACTGTACACAGTACTCTGGATGGGGTCTGACAAGAGCAGAGTAAAGGAGGAGAATCATCTCCCTTGCCCTGCTGGCCACACATTCTACTTTTAACACCCAGAAACTGAACACAGTTGTACTAGTATATTAACACAGTGATAAATTTCAGTTCTAAATTTGGAAAGAAATCAGTGTAACCCTTTCATAACTGACTACATAACAAAGAAAACAAACACTGGAATACAATATAGGGGGAAATTATTAGAGAAAAAAACCCACAAACATTTAAGAGATGTTCAGTCATCAAGAGATCAATATCTAACACTGCTATTAATCAAGTAGAATAAGCTGTGTTTTAAATTATATGCTAAACAGTGTGCAACTTGCTGTTTTCTCTTCCAAATGAAAAACGGAGAAAGTCTCCAGGAATACAAGTAGGATGAAAGATAAAAATTAATAAAGTCAGGCAATTGAACCTGAAGACCTGAGCCACAGCACTAACAGCTAGCAGTGTTTGAGTTATTTTACCCAGAATTGATTATCTGTTACACTACATTGAGATATCTAGATTATTGATCTGTATGATTATGGTACTGGGGGTCTCCCCACTTTTCCTCCAGGCGCGCCAAATGGAGTTGCAACAAATAACACTAAGTAAGGACTACTTTGTTATTGTTGTCACCCTTCATGTAGAACATAGCAGTTACTTTTTAATTTAAAATTGATGAACGTCTGAAAGGCAGCCTTGTTCCTTCAGCATAAATGAATCATTCGCCTTTGCCGAGAACAACAACCCCATCACCAGCCAAGGTGAGATTGGGGATTTCTTTGCTGCTGAAAATTCTGCACGCCAGAAATAAATAACAATCTGCTAGAGCATCAATTAAGCTTTGTGAAACCTGGGTTTGCATCCACTAACATCAAATATTAAGATAACACATGAGTCTGAAGCAGCATTTGCTTTTGCCAGATCTTAACTTTTTATATACATTGTCAACATATACAGCATCTAAACAAAACACTTTGTTCAATTTTTTTTTTTTTTTTTAATTTGTTTTTTAAGAGGCAAGGACAAGAACCATCACTGCTCTAGAACTGGCAGTTTGGACAAAATGAAGTAGTATTCAGAAGCTGAACAGGACGTTCTGAAATGCTTGTAATGGGAGTATTATGAAGTATAGAGAACTCTGACCCTCAATAAGGCTAAGTTCAGCATTATGTTTCTTAGCATTAAATCAGAAGATCGTGGATTACAGAAAGGAATAAAGCTATTTGCCTGACTTCTCTCTACTTACCCCTAGCCTGCTTCCAGCTATCATTTATAAATAGTGCTCTAGAGGGAAGCTAGGCATTTTATTAGGGAAAAAAAAATGAAACTTGTTAAGACCACCTTGCCTGAAAACTTGGCTTTTGACGTGCTGGTGACAGGGATTGGAGCAAGCAGTGTCAAATGGAATAATTTTAAAGGAAAGACAAAAGGAACTTGTCGCCTCATTGTATGCATTTACAAATAGAGGCTTTTCAGAGTATTAGGCCTAGTTAAAGCTGCCCTCTGGATAAAAAGTGTTCCCAAGCAGCCTCAGACAAGCTTGGGAGACAAACAGATGTGACTATGGTCCCTGGCGTTTGGCAAGAACACTCACTGTCAATAAGAAAAATATGAGCATGGACAGGGCATCAGCTGCACCGCGGCCGAGCAGGCCTGCAAGTGTCAGAGCAGCGGCAAAGTTGTGGCAGAGGGAAATGAGGGCTGCAAAAGCCAGGCTGGTGTGAACTTACACTAGGATGCCAAGAATTTCTTGTTGTCGTGTCATGCCTCAACATATTAAACGAAAACACTGTAAAAGCCTCTGTCGATTTTTATTCATTTCACGTCTTGGGCACGGTGTTTAGAATCTCCTTTCTATGTGGCATATAACAGCCCCCAAAAGAAAGATAAACTGAGAAGGCAGTAACAACAAAAACAAACTCTATTGAAATTATAAGTAATAAACAAAAAAAAAAAAGCTTTGATCCAATGAATAATTGTGAGCAATTAGCAAGCATCTATCTATTCTTGTGACAAACATTGACAGAAATTATATCGTTTTCTTCTTAAACAGCTGCAGTCTATTATTTCTTTCTTTAAGGTAACTACCCTTACTATGGTAACATGCCTAAAGGTATGCCTTTAAACTCCTCAAACATTTCTATCCATATTTTCTGTAGTTTTCATAGCAAGACAATATTTTTCAGCCCCTTTTCTACAGTTACACACATTTGCCTCTTCAAGACATTTGTAACAGGATATGTCAGATTTTTATCTACTTTGACCTCTGTAGCCAATCGCCCATTTGGTTACATTCTCCAAATAAACAATTAGATGATCTTTAAAGTCCCTTCCAACCCAAACAAGTCTATGATCTTGTTCTGTGGGGGAACCTGTAACTGCACTGCTTTAAAAGCAATCTGCCTGCTGTGAAACTCGGCACACAAAGTAGGTTCTTAACTCTTTCACTAGGAGTTATCACCTTTGCTGCTACTGGAGCTCTAAGTTTACCAGTCCAGTCACTGAGAAGGATAATACAATAAATTTGGTGTAGGATAGCCAATACACTTGAACATAAGTACTAGCTCTCTAGTTTATTACATACTTCTGCAATCACTACCATCTCACGTGTAAAAAAAACACAAAACCAAAGTGAAGCTCCCCAACAAACTGCAAAAAAATCCCTCTCCCTCAAATTAAAAAACCCTATGCAAATTCAGTGATTGTTCCACAGTGCCTTCACAGAGAGATGCAATGCAGACAGTGTTATATAGCAGGTAGCTTCATATGCACTAGTACAATGGCCTAAACTAGCAAGACTGTCATCTCACTTGGGGGAAACTGAGTTGCAGTGTATTAAATATAAAATGTTTGCATGTTTATTCCATATAGAATCATAGAATGGTAGGGTTGGAAGTGACCTCAAGGATCATCTAGTTTCAACACCTCCCACTAGAACAGGTCACTCAAGGCCTCTTCCAACCTGGCCTTGAACACCTCCAGGGAGGGAGCAGCCACAACCTCCCTGGGCAACCTGTGCCAGTGCCTCACCACCCTCACTGCAAACAACTTCCTCTTAACATCCAGTCTAAATCTCCCCTCTGCCAGTTTAAATCCATTGCCCCTTGTCCTGTCATTGCAAGACCTTGCCCCACTGTAACGGCATTTCTGTTCAGCGTTTTACTTTGTCTGCTGCTAGCAGCTGTGAGTCTTGTTGCAAGCTGCAATGCTTTATTTGGTATCAGTGCAGTTGCTCTTGGTGGTGGACTGCAATACTGCTGATAGAATCCTATGCAGCATATAATTATGACAAAATGTTTTTAAGAAGACTGAAGTCTATTTCATGATGAGATAAATTGGTAATGATCAATACTTGCCTACCCATTATATTCCAATTAACATCTCTCTCACCTGAGGAACAAAGCTACAGTAAATAGTGACACACTGTTCTGCCACAGTATCAATGCATTCCTGCAGATGGCTGTAGAACTCTTCAAGTTTATCATCACTAAACGCTTCAGCTAATGGAGAGGCTTGATAAAAGTGAGTTTCTTTCATAACAGAGTATACGGCGAGAGTTGATCGGTTTGCAATATAAAAGAGACTTGAGACAATCATTTTAAAGGGGAAATCTAACTGAAACTGCCAGTTCTCAGTCTTAACATACAGTTGCAAAATAGGTATGAACACAGAGATGACTGAAGAGAGAATGCAGTGAGGACCACAACTCATTTTAAGCTTGAGATCACTAGACAGTTATAAACTGAAACTGAGTAGGGAGAGTGTGAAGCTATGTTCACAACAGCAGTTAAAAAAGAAAAAAAACAGAACTCAAAACTGCATAGCAGGGAAGCAAGTCAATGAAATCACTAAAAAAAAAAAATTGTACAGATCAGTTCAACTTTATAAAAATCACATAATGTTTACTATTGTAATGTAAACTATTATACTTTAAGTACTTTTTAACAATAATAAAAAAAAAAGCACAGTAATGGTTCATACTCTCATACGGAATGGCCGCGTTGAAGACCTCATTTCTTACATGGCTTACAATGTCCAGAGAAGAGTGACAGATGTACCAATGCATGTGCCTTGTGGATAACTACAGATGGACAGCACCCTGTCCATTATGACGAAGGCACCCCCACATTCCTTAGCTTCCTAAAACATTCAAAGGGCCTCTGCAATTCCAGCAGATGCACAGGACACCACTTTGAGGCCAACATTTCTGGGTAGTAGATGACTACAAAGAACAGCGATCAAATAGTTGCTTTAACAAGGAAGATTTGAATTCTGTGTCTTAGCATTCTGGTATAGGGCAATCTTGAAGGAAAAAACCCAGCAATGTTTCGATAAGGACATTTCAGATAAAACTCACTCAGTACAAACTTACCCATCTTTAGGTCAAATCAATGTCTGAAATCTGTTTTGTCATTTATTACAGAAACACATGTATGTGTGCCTGGTAGCAATCTGGGCATGAGTATATTAAATGCCAGAACACTCACAGCACTCCACACTGCTCCTGCTGTGACAGCTGCATTTTTGGTGAACAGTTCCCCATCTGAGCCTTTTTTTTTTTTCCAGAAAAAAAGATACTTTTGCTAATGAGAAACTGAGATGAAATGCTCAGGCTCTATGTAGGGTCCATCAAACCCTCTCAGCGAATTTGAAGAATTTCATGGCTTTTATGCAACCCATGAATTCAGCACTGGTGATATGCAGCATCAGGAGAGAAATTCCTGGAAATCAGAGACTTCAGCATTTCTTTCTCTGGTTTGCTTGATTTTGTTTTTAATGTGTGAAATAATTCAGAAATCCATAGATGTTTCCTCACGCTAATTTTCTGCAGTTTGCACTAACAACTGCCCTGACTTCACCTAACACTAGAGTGCTTGCAGTATTAAAAGGAGATCTCGCTTGGCTAGGACAGGTAGACCACTACTGCTGTAAATTAAGTCTTGCCTACAAAATACATTGTTTGTACAGAAACTTTCACTCAGTGCTAAATATTTTGCAATATAATAATGAAATGCAATGCATATGCAACTCATAGACATTAACTTTTGCTGATTATGAAAATTATTATATAAATTTTTCCTTGGTGTCACTATTCTCAAACACCATTCAGGTGAGATCAGTTCCATACTTGATTGCTCCACATTCTAAACAAACAGTAAGGCCTTTCTCAAGGTTTGTCTAGAGAATTACATCATCTCTACAATAGATTCCTTCACCTGCATTACAATAGCCCTAACAGTAATGCACTTTATTTTCATATAAGTAAATCTCAAACAGATGTGATAAATCCATGCAACTCTATCAAACTCCTTTCATACTATGCCAATCTGTCTTCAATATAACTTTAAACATAAAGGTGACATACCTGTATTATTGAGAGTCCTAATGCAATCCTGTAATGAGAATAAAATCTTGCCCTAGCTCCATCAGATTACCTCATCACATAATATTACATCCTAATATGTTTCCTTCCAGTTATCTTTTCCAGCACTTCTCGTGTCATTCAGACACAGCAGTCATCCAAAATTCACCTGAACTCTATGCATTCATATGTTCAATTCCACATTGGCATAGTTTTAACAAATACAATACAAAACAAACACATCATACATATGTTTTGACACTCAATCTCAAGTCACTTTACTGAGAACTGAGTCTCAAAAAAAAAAAAAAAAGAGAACTCTGTAGTAGCGGCCCTACTGCCCTCAGAAAGGATAATGTATTGTTTTTTCTTGTTTCTAATTAGTAATTTAAGCATATGTTCAGCATTTAACTCTAAATGTTTGCCTTTTCCCCAAGCTCTAAGACAGCTGTCCAAGATGTGAATGCCAGAAAACATTTAAATATCAACATCTGTTGAATTATGTTAATTTAGTGTAGTATAATTGGGTATGAGTTGGAATTGATCAAAAGTATATGAATTACACAAAGGCAAATCCACACCATTATCTTGGTGTACAAACAAGTCACTGAGGAACAGTTAAGGAATAAAAACAAAACAAAACAAAAAAAATCCACTTTTGTTGAAAATTAAATAGCTAGAACTTCAAGAGTTTTCTTCAGCAAATGACTTAATTTCACATTTTTCAGACAGGAAATTAATATTTTTACAGTAATTCAGAATATGAATTTTATATTAATGCAAACCATTTCTAGATATTTTTGACAGCAAGTTCCACTATTTTTTTCTATCAAGCAACATTTGCTAAAAATAATGTTTATGTTTGTGCAATGGTGTAACACAGTTAGACAATAGGTTGCACTAAGAGAATGCCAACCTGCTACAGGACAATGTTGATTCACAAATTCTAAAGCAAGAAAATATTCTTAGTGGTTTTTTTTCCTCCATCTTCCAATAACATTGTTGACAACCAGAACATATGGTCCACGATTCAGCTCTGAATTGATTTTGAAAATATCTTTACTACTTGAGATACTTCAACAGAAGGATTTGATAGCTTACTGAGTTACACTATTTCTTGCACGTATTTCTGTATACGTATTTGTTCACTAAATGTAACATTCACTAAATAACTCAGTGCAGGACAAGTATACTTTATTGAAAAGACTCAAAATCTTTTACTTTTAAACCGGGTATGGAACAAAAAGCAACATCAGAAATCAAAGTATCTAATTACCTCATCTGGAGTACTGCGTACAGTTCTGGAGCCCCCAGTACAGGAAGGACATGGAACTGTTACAGAGGGTCCAGAGGAGGCCACAAAGATGCTCAGAGGGCTGCAGTAGCTTTGCTGTGAGGACAGGTTGAGAGCGTTGGGGCTCTGCAGCCTGGAGAAGAGAAGGTTTCCAGGAGACCTTAGAGCAGCCTTCCAGAAGGGGGCCTACAGGAAGGCTGGGGAGGGACTATTTACAAGGTCTCATAATGACAGGATGAGGGACAATGGGTTTAAATGGGCAAAGGGGAGATTTAGACTGGATGTTAGGAGGAAGTTGTTTGCAGTGAGGGTGGCAAGACACTGGCACAAGTTGCACAGGGAGGTTGTGGTTGCTCCCTCCCTGGAGGTGTTCAAGGCCAGGTTGGAGGAGGCCTTGAGTGACCTGTTCTAGTGGGAGGTGTCCCTGCTTATGGCGGGGGCTGGAACTAGATGATCCTTGAGGTCCCTTGAGGTCATAGAATACTTTCTATGATTCTAATGTAGTAGCTCAAAAATGTAGGAAGGAAAACGCTGTATCAGGTTGGAAGCATTCAACACCCAGTTGAAGGAAGCTCAAAAATGGAATATGTCTTATTAGGTTGGAAGCATCCAACACTCAGTCAATGCATGCCAATTTTTTTCTTTACCTCTATACTGGGATGGTGAGCAAGCATCACCAACTGGAATAAATTTGGCCCACTATAAGAGACCAATTATTCATTTAATGTAGGTGAACAGCCAGCATAATGTATTTATTTTTAATCATTATTAAAGGGTAATGAATTAATGAGAGATGGTATTTTCAAAGATTAATATTGTTTACTAATATTCAACATTCAGAACGCTTGTCACATGGACCACTAATTTTAATAATAACT
>VWYK01064135.1:0-13972 GCA_013399775.1 Semnornis frantzii | reverse complement strand
TATTTTATGAATATTATTAATAAGATTATATATGAAGATAGAAATATATGTATGTAAAAAGAAATACATCAATAAATGTATAAATTATATTTTTAATTCCACTGTTTTCAGAGGATAAAAAAGCAGTCCAGAAAATGTTGCACATTAGGTGTTGGAATGAGATGATATTTAAAGTCCCTTCCAACTCAAACCATTCCATGATTCTGTGATCTCTCTGAGTTTTCTAAAAAGCTGGACTGACATTGGCTAAGCCCAGTGAAGTATACTATGGCTGTTTCTTTCTTACTTGCATCAAGTAATAGAATGATTAAATATACAAAGAAAAATATTTGCAGCAATCGTGAGAGGCAGCCAGAGCTCTGAATCAACTGGAGGAGAAAAGCTGGTACAAGCTTTTGATGAATGTAGCTCGTTTCCAAACTAAACCATTACTAGGAATTCCTGTTTAATGATCATTACTTTCTAGAATAAAGAGGCCATTTGCTTTCTGGAGTAACACCATGTAAGTTCCTTTAAATCTCTCACTCAGTAAAGTGGAATATTTACATATTGCAATCACTTTTTCCTCCAAATGTCTTTTGAGAACTCATTCCCTAATAATTCTCTTAGATATTGCCTTGCTTTTCATCCTCTAGTTAGAAATGAAGCATCGTTGCCTACAGCCAATTACCAGATGCCAGAGATTAAAAAAGAGGAGGAAACGATGTAGCCTCCCTGGTGGCATTAAACCTCTTCTTCATCTCCCAACAACTCTGGTGTCTGTTGTCCAAATTCTCTTCCCATTCCCAGACAGATGGTCCTGCAGAAATTGTGTTCCTCTCGCTCTTCTGAGACCTGAACCAGCTTAGCAGCAGCATGTTTGGGATGATGCTGAAGCAGTCTGAGTGTCCCAGCCATTTGCCATTTTGCTTTCAGAAAGGTAAACAAATCAGCTCACAGTTTTGCTCTTCCCAGATGGTTCTGAATCAGAAAATCACTGAATGGGTTGGAAGTGCCGCAGTGAGCAGGGATATCTGCAACATACTCAGGTTGCTCAGAACCCTGTCAGGTTGGTAGTTCCCAGGTTCTCCTTTCTATCTTTTCAAATAAGGGGCATAGTGTGCTGCTCTTTTTCAGTCACCAGGGACACGACCTGACTGCCAAGTAAAAACAGGGTAGGCAAAAGGGATGGTCCATCTGAAACCCCCCTGTGACAGGAATGTGTGAAAGAGCAGAAAATACTTTTCAGGAGTTGGTTTCAGGGGCGAAAAATTAGAGAGACTGTACAGAAAGTCATCTGTTATCAGTCTGTTTACATTAGCAGGATTCAGACAGGTGTGAAATGCAGTGCAAAAGAATGGAAAGCAATGCATAAGTCAGTAAACTGTCCTCCTGCTCCTACTATTGATTGCTGACAGCAGAACTCCAACAGAAATTTATCAATGGTGAGTTTAATCTTTTATCTAAGAGGTGACACTAACACAGGTTGGTGACATTTGAAAAATTAAGATTAGCTAAGAATTTCCTCATAAATAATTCAAAGCCATTGCTGCTCTGACTTTATCAGAACATACAAACTACCTACTTACTATAAGGGCAAGGGGAGAATTTTATTACCTTGGTATCTAAAGTCTCTGAGCTCACTATAAATGGGATTGCTTTGATCTGGAAATTTCAGCTACAAATTGCAAACTCCAACTTTATACATCCAAGCTTGAGTATTTTGGCAGAGTTTCAACATTTAAAACTGATACTGCTTCTGAATGTCAACTGTTACATAAAACAGGTTAATGAGGCCCATTTTACTGAGCTGCAATAAAGTAACAGCCTCTTCTGAGGATGATACATGAAAGGATGAAACAGCACGACCCAAAATTTCTATGAAGTCCTGATAAAAACATAGGATTAAGTAGAAAGAAAGAAAAAAAAAATGATGGTACTGAAAACTGAAGCCTAATTAGCTAGCAAACCAGCAAGAGCTTGGAACAAATAACTAAATGATGTTTTCCTTCTTGAAATAAGCTTTCCTCAGCTTTTAAGGTAGCAAAACTCCTTTGGGGAGTCTTCTAAAATGCACCTGGATGTCCTACTACTGTTAAAACAAGGCTAGATGACAACTTTCTTTTAAAAAAACAATTATACATTTAAATCAAAGCCATCTAACCACAGTGCTTTCATCTTCTGTTCCAGATGAATTGCTACAGAAATTCATCAGAGGCCAATCCTGTCCTGCTCTTTTCCCCACTGAAGCATAACAATGGCAAAGGAGAATGTTTTGAGCAGCAGCCACTAATTTTGTTTCAGCACTTGGTGATGCACACAGAATCACAGAATATCAGGGGCTGGAAGTGGCCTCAAAAGCTCATCCAGGCCAGAGCAGGATCACCTAGACCAGAACACACAGGAGCACAGCCAGGTGGGTTTTGAATATCTCCAAAGAGGGAGACTCCATAACCCACCGGGGCAGCCTGTTCCAGAGTTCTGTCACCCTCACAGGGGAAAAATTCCTCCTCATGTTTACACAAAACTTCCTATGCCTCAAAGTCTTATGCCTAGCTAAGAGCTTTCAAGAGAAGCATTGCCCCTTGTCCTGTCACTGAGCATCACTCAGCAGAGCCTGGCTCCAGCCTCCTGGCACTCACCCTTTACATATTTATAAATGTTGATGAGGTCACCTCTCAGTCTCCTCCAAGCAGCAGAGCTCCAACTCCCTCAGGCTCTCCTCTCTCCTTTTGTGCATAAACACACAAGGAATCACCCTAAGGATTCAGGGAAGATACTGTTGGGATAACAGAGTGAAAGGATACACAAAGTATGTGTGGCAGAGAAAAACTGAAGGAGGAATAACCTGATGCTGTGCAAATTTATTGTATGCATAAGCTCTAGGATTCAAATTGCAGTTTGGATCTTTTTTGAGGGCTTCCAAAGTGTAACAGGCAGTACACACATCAGCAATGCCTGCTCTCCATTCACAATGTTGCATGACATTTTACAGCAACACTGAAATAAATCTGGATCCTCCAGAAGGGCCCCAAAGGAGAAGTTTCCAGATGCGCTCTGAGTCCCAGGAGGGATGCAAAGCAAACCAAACGTACACAGGCAGATTCACAAGCAGCACTTTCTGCTGTCAGTTGGACATGAATGATTCATGAATAACTGTACCCTATGGAGCAGGATGAGGTAATGTTGTTAGGGGAGGGCTAAGTTAGTGACACAGCCTGAAAGCTAATGACTGTTATGGATGTGCTGGAAGGTGCCCAGAGAAGGGCTACGAGGATGAGCAGAGGGCTGGAGCTGCTCTGCTGTGAGGAGAGACTGAGGGAGTTGGGGATGTCCAGTCTGGAGAGGAGAAGGCTCCAAGGTGACCTTATTGTGGCCTTTCAGTATCTTAAGGAGGCTACAAGAAAGCTGGGGAAGAACTTTTTAGGATGACAGGCAGTGATGACAGGACTGGGGGGAATGGAACAAAGCTGGAAATGGGGAGATACAGACTGGATGTTAGGAAGCAGCTCTTCAGCATGAGGGTGGTGAGACCCTGGAAGGGGTTGCCCAAGGAGGTGGTGGAAGCCTCATCCCTGGAGGGGTTTAAGGCCAGGCTGGAGGAGGCTGTGGCCAGCCTGATCTAGTGTGAGGTGTCCCTGCCCATGGCAGAGGGGTCGGAGCTGGATGATGCTTGTGGTCCCTTCCAACTCTGCCTGATCCTATGATTGTCCCTTCCAGAGGTAACCATCTGGCTTGCTGGGAAGGACCATTCAGCTTTCATGGTAGTGCTTCAGCTCATGAAGCCAAACACCCCTGATGCTCTTTCATATGCTAAACCCATTTAAGAGTGACTTTAGAAAGAAAGGATTTTAGCTCAAGGAATTGTTCATTGTTCAGCTGAATGGTTGCAATCAGTCTTAAAATAAATACATAAAGAAAAATATTTTGTAGCACAGTGCTTGCTTTCCATCTTCTTCACGAGCAAGATTTTGAATCTTGGGAGTTTTTAAATATCTTTCCAGTTTTGGTAATTAAAATTGGAAGCAATAAATAAATTTGTTTTACTTTGATGGGGTTCTACATGTCCTATAGAAATCAGAGCTCTTAAAAAGAAAAAAATAACATCAAATGACATTTTTTTGATACATGGGCTTAAAAATGCAGGAAACGAGCCACAGATATCAAGATACATCACTAATGTCTTGCTGAAGCTTTCTAATAAACTACAGAGCAATATGTTGGAAAGCATAAAGAAAACAATAAAAAAAACACCCCAACAAAAAAAAAAAAAAAAAACCCCCCCAAAAAAAAAAAAAAAAACCCCCCCAAAAAAAAAAAAAAAAACCCCCCCAAAAAAAAAAAAAAAAACCCCCCCAAAAAAAAAAAAAAAAAACAAGCAAACAACAACAACAAAAACCCAAAATCAAACAAAAAACCTTCACAAACCAAGAAACCAAACATTGTTGCAACTTGCTGAAAAGACAAGAAGGTGCAAGTCTGTAATTAAACTGCAATGGAAGATACCTGGCAATAAATCAAAGCTGATATTGCTGCCTTACTCTTTGTGCCAGTTATCTGTTGGGGACAGAGGAGGGAGGATGTTGTTGCCAACTTTCACCTCCTTGCTGCAGAGATAGAGAGAAGAAAAGGGCTTGTTAGCCAAATGCATATCAGCAAACCTGGCATCTGTCTTTGAACAAGTTGTCTCAATATTCTCAGTAATTAACAGGAGGGGAAAAGGTAGCTTTGGTGGCTGACTTACCCCAGACTAGGTAGCTGCAATGGATTGAATGCATGTCTGCTTCCTAAACTGACATTATCTGAGAATCCCTTCTTTTCTCCACACTAGAGGTCCCAGCACCTCTGGTTCAGATGTTAATAGCTAATTTGTTGCTGTATTATGCTGCCGAAAACCACTCAGCACCTGCAGGAGATGCCTTTCAGTGACTCCTCCAACTCTGCTTTGCAGCAGAGAGGTGTTCCTAAATCCTCTGTAGAAGACTGGATTGCCAGCAGGAGTTAAACACAACAAATTTTACCTAACTGTCCTAGCCAGATGGTTACCTGGCTGCATGCCACTCTTATCCCAACAGCATCCAGATCTATATGTACTATCTAAAGAAAAATCTAAGTTCAAAATCATCTGGGAAAATCACACCTCCTGTTTCTTGGTACAGAATCCCAGTTGCAACCATAACCTCCTCTCTTCATCAGCCTCTTTTTGATTATTCTGCAAATAAGATACAAACAGAAAATAGCTCTTAAATCCCTATTGTGAAACAACAGTGTTTTATACAGCTGTCAACCACTGGGGCTTCTGAGCATCGACAGCAAACTTTTTATCATAATTCCTGAGATCTGGCAGGCTCCTTAAATCTCTCCTTTTTGCAGCCCAGAAGCTACTCTTGCAAAGTTATGTCAAAAACCACGAGAGCTGCATCACTAACTTGGCACTGGGTCATGCCCTCTTATTTAATGCATTGGGAAACTTAACACAGCTCCAGAATTCACTTTTCTGGGAGGGAGAGGGAGAGAATCAATCTGTATTCTGTTACACTCTGCCTTTATGCTCCAGTGGCTGTATTTTCATCTACATCAAAGGGCTTGGCTTTGCTTTCTCACCTGGGTTCCCTCCTCTTTTGTGCTGAGGTGGGAGTGAAGAACTCAGTGTGCTGAGAAGTGAACTCCAAAGGGAGCAGCACCTGCTCTTCTATATATTAGTAAACAGATTCCCATTAGAAACATTTGTATATTATTGTTTTCTGTCACTTTTTACACGTTCTGAGCAAAATTTAACTCTGTTACCCCAAAGAGAATGTGTAGTCAAACAAATAAAGCATAAAATCCCCAAATGTAGCTCTCTTTCATAAATATAAAGATTAATTAGATGATCAGAGATGATCATCCCTTGAATGATGAAAAGACTTTTTCAAACAGGAAAGCTTTTAAAAGTGATTCTCTGATAGCAGTCAGGGCTTGGACTTATCCAACTGCTTCTATATACAGTCAAGTTCTTCAGCTGCATCATCTTCACAGACAATACTTTATCAGCAAGACTTCATAGGAGTTGTTCTGCTTATGAATAGGAATGAAATATTCATGGGGATTTTTCCATTTCTTTCTGATATTAGGGGGAAAAAAAATATCTATTCTTCAAAAGTGTAACCCTTTGTCACCCTTTCAGCCAGGTTAAAGATGAATTGAAGTCAAAGATCCATCAGAGGTTGGCTTGTGTAGTTCAGTTACACTAATTCATGACTGCCGACATGAACTTGTCAAGAGTAAATCTTGTCATATAATCAAAGTAACAGACCTTGGGGAGAAGGAAAGAGCAAAAGGACTGCATGTTAAAGCTTCTGACACAACCTTCAGATAGTATTGCTCTATGCAGTCATGGGAAATTCAGCCAGGGGTTCCCAGATTTAATCTGTCTGTGATTTCTGCCTCGGTGCCTCCTGCTTCCATGTGAGGCTAAAAAACAGAGGGTCTTCAGGTCCAGTTTTGAGACTGAGAACAACTGAAAAGCACAACTATTTCCCAGCCAGCTCAAACAATTGAATTTGAACATATCACCCAAAAAAGGAACCATGCTAACTGATATCAAAGCAGGGATGTCAACTGGATAAGATTATTAAATTTCACCTTCCCAAGGAGGAGAGAGGCAAAGACCAACTACAACTAAAAGAAAAGGACAGAAAAAGCTTTAAGGTCTTCTCATTGAGACATATCTTTGCCACATGTTTACATGTCTTATGGAAACCTATAAAAAATCCCAGGTCTGCCCATCCTACTTAAGATTCCTTCAATTAAAATGTGAGTGTGAGCAATGTCTCCATTCTGTAAGACCTGTATTTATGAGAACAAGCACAGATTCCATCGAATTAACCATCTATATTGTAAATACAGGGCATAAAATAGATGATTACCATATAACTTGGGGACAAATTTGAATTAAATATTGATCCATCCAAACTCTTAATGGCCTGAAAACAGCTCAGCTGTCATGGATCTTGGTTTAGATGAACACACATAGGCAGATTACATGGCATTTAAAAACCAGAACACAGGGTTCCAGGGCTATTTGTTGGAAGTCATAAAAAACATAGTGACAGCTGTAAGAAGTTAAAATCTAATATATAATAGTTAAGCCTGAAGAGAAACCTGCTCAATGCAATGATTAGCACTTGGATGAATGGAGCCAATTTCTAAGCCATCTGGTAGAGATGAAGTGCACCAAGTGAACAAGATTGCACAGGGAGAAGGTGACAACATTCACGTCAGGTTTTTAATTGCTAACACTATCTGGAGTGGCTGGGTGATGGGCAGCTTTGCTCTCTGTTCCCTCAGAACCTTTATAACACACAAATTTACCTCAAGCTTTGTGACTTGTCAATGCTGTGACAGGAGAGTGTATAACAGAAAACACAGGTCTGCCTTCTGCTGCCCAAGGTGTGCTGAGGATATCCAGAAGTTGAAATAACTTTGAGTTACAGGAGCAGCCAGGGGGTTTCATGCTACACTCTGCCTGCATTAGCTCATTTTCCCAGCACTATGTAGCAGAAGGTTTGTAAGTTCTCTGCAGTACTAAGCCCAAAGGGACATAATTTGACCTCTGTTAAACATCCAACTTTTGTATACTAACAGGAGAGAGCAGAGCTGAAGTAAACATAACAAATTCAAATCACAGTGAAGCTGAGGTGAGATAAAATGAGGCTGCACTGCTGAATAGTGTCTGCATATCACTGGTTGGTAAATCTGTTGACTTTCTCAGTGATGTGATGGTAAACAGGTAACTGAGTATTCCAGGGAAGTGTATTCACAACCCACTTTTCCTTTTCCCACAGCACTTTCATCTATAAATGGATTAAAACATATTGGCCTGAGAACAGCTTTTACTGCTGGTTTCTGACTAACTCTTTGACTAAAGGTTAGACTTCACTCACATCATCCTTCCAGCTTAACAAGTGACCACTAAGAACTGCCAACTAAACCAAGTTTTTCAGGGAGGTGAACACTCATCCCTCAGCTGCTTCATTTGTGCTTTTATTTCCATGGATTGCTTGTGAGGAGATCAGATGAAAGTGCACAAAAGAGCATGTGTGAAGTTAAGCACCACCCAATGCTTCTGCCTTAGCCAGGAGGACTGACAAGCTGTCACAAGAAATATGTCAGCTGCACTCCATCAGTACTTGAAGACACTGTTCTTATCCCCTAGGTGCTTATAGACCAACTACTAAGACATTGGCTTCAGGAAACCTGCTTTCTGAATTGTTGATATTAGCCCAATAAATACATGGCTCTGAGATTACTTTTTTGTTGTTTTTTTTCTCCAGATAAGGACATCTAAACCTTTGTGTGTCTCGTGTTTTCTGACACATGATACCCTCAGCTCCCCTTATAGAAAGGCCAGATTTCTGCTAATGAAATAAAGCAAACAATTTACACCTGAGGCAGCCTACTCCTTTCAGCGGTGCACTGTGCGCTGATCATTTCAGAGCTTTCAAGTTCACTTTTCATTCCAGAGTGAAGGAAATAATTTATTCCACTGTGTGTGGCTCACTCCTGCCCTCCTCACCTCCTCTTTTGCCCTTTATTTTATTGAGCTGTGCTCTGTATTTTTCTATTTAACAGCCAGGACAAAGCCCCAATAGTGTCCATTAATACATCTGCTGCTGTGAGAGCTGGACACTGCAAACCAGCTCCCCGTGAGACACCTGCTGCACAAAAAATTAAACAGGAGGAGGTCAACCTTTAAACCACAGAATGGCTCTGAGTGAAACTACTGCTCACAGCTCTGCAGCTTTTCAGTGCTGCAGAAGCAGAGGGGATCACAGCCACCCCACGCAATGCTACAGGTCTGGGGCAGAGTGGCTTGAAAGCTGCCTAGCAGAAAAGGGCCTGGGGGTGTTGGTTGATGGCTCAGTGTGAGCCAGTGTGTGCCCAGGTGGCCAAGAAGGTCAACAGAACCCTGGCCTGGATCAACAACAGTCTGCCCAGCAGGGCCATGGAAGTGATTGTCCTGCCAGGCTGGAATTGAAACAGATGAGGGAAACTAGGAGAGAGCACTAAAGCTTCTCTAACCTTGGTCTGACCCCTAGACTCTAAACTACAATCTCACGTTTCCTAAGAACCAGAAACACTAGGAGAATCTAAACTCTTCTGAACTCTGTTTTGGAACATCTTTTTGTCATGAAATTACAGAAATTACAAAAGAGCCAGAGATAAAAAAGGAAGCAAGGAAGCAAGAGAGATATGGGAACACAATTACTCATCTTATGTGAATACTGCCTGACAAAAACTGTAATATGTCACTCCACAGGATGTACCCAGTGTTTATCCTGTATTTATAGTACTGATGTTTGAAGAAATCAGCCTCAATTTTGTATTCATACTTAACAGTGAGACTAATATCAGAATTCAGAACAAACAGTTCCACATTAGCAGGGTATGCAAAACCATCAGATATTTCAGAAGAAGAGTTAAATAGCAGTTCCACCCTCACTGGCTCTCAGTTCAGGGTTCTGGGTTTTGGGAAGAGGAAGTTACTTGTTTCTTTCTGGGAAGCTAATGACAACACTCCTAAAAAAGGATTAGAGGATCCATTTATCTTAGAATCATAGAACACTTAGGGTTGGAAGAGACCTTTAAAGGTCATCCAGCCCATGTACCCTGCAGTGAGCTTATCATCTTACCACAGATATCAAATCCCCTGCTTTCAGCTTACACAGTGGGACCTCAAACATCAGATGATGCTGGTTTAACACTCAGATAAAATTCTCCACAGATTGCAAACGAGCCAAAGATTGAGCATATTTCATTCCTGAGAGCAGCAAACAGGGTTAACACAAAACCCAGCACACCTCAAACTGCAGAGATCTCTATGAATTATAAAAGAGAGACTCATGGAATGTCAGAGACTGGAAGGGACCTCAAAAGATCATCTGGGCCAGCCCCCCTGCCCGAGCAGCATCACCCCGAGTAGATCACANATCTGGTCCAGCCCCCCTGCCAGAGCAGCATCACCCAGAGTAGATCACACTGGAATGCATCCAGACAGCTCTTGAATATCTCCAGAGAGGAAGACTCTACAACCTCCCTGGGCAGCCTGTTCCAGTGCTCTGTCACCCTCACAGGGAAAAAACCTCTTCCTCAGGTTCAAATGGAACCTCCTATTGCCCCTTGTCCTGTCACTGGGCATTACTGAGAAGAGGCTGGCTCCATCCTCCTGGCACTTGCCCCTTACATATTTATAACAATGAATGAGGTCATCTCTCAGTCTCCTCCTCTCCAAGCAGCACAGCCCCAGCTCCCTCAGGCTCTCCTCATAAGGAAGGTGTTCAATTTCCTTAATCATCTTTGTGGCTCTGTGCTGGACTCTCTCAAGCAGCTCCTGTCCTTCTTGAGCTGGGGGGCCCAGATCTGGACACAATACTCCAGATACAGCCTCACCAGGGCAGAGTACAGGGGCAGGAGAACCTTCCTTGACCTGCTATCCACAGTTCTTCTAATACAGCCCAGGGTGGCACTGGCCTTCCTGGTCACCAGAGCACACTGCTGGCTCATGGTCATCCTGTCAGCCACCAGGACTCCCAAGTCCTTCTCCCCTTCATTGCTCTCCAGGAGGTCAGTCCCCAACCTATACTGATACAGAGGCTGGGAACTGTCTCTGTTAACTAGTTAAAAGTGCTTGGAGTTAATCCAGATGATCACCTGTAAGTTTCACCTACCCTGGGCCTCAGCAGCTCCTTGGAGAAACATCCTCCTTGCCATATCCCAGTGAGTGTTTGCACCCAGCCACCAGGGTCTCTGGGTGCACCTCCCTGTACTTCTAGGGAGTGGTTGAGCCCTCCTTCCCTTGCCAAGCATTCCAGAATATAGGAAGAAATTTTGTGACTAATTTCCATTTTCCTGCCACAAGACAGATGAGTTCCAAAGCAAATTAAAGTGTAACCTGCTCACTAGTCTGTACACCCACTCACATAGGATCAAGGCTGGCAAAGCAACTCCCAAACTCCATCGGCCAGTGGCACAGGCAGGTAAGATGTGGAAGAGTCTGGGCTGCTTCTCTCATAAACACATCTGCCTATGTACTTCTTACTTTACCCTGTCCCCTGGCTAATACAGCATTTGCTTTGTGTTTTGTTTGGAGCTTTAGGATTCAGCAAAATAAAGGTATTTGGTGTTGTTCAATCTGATGTGTTGTTAAAGAGAGACACTTCAATTCTCTTTCCCCTGCTAATGAAGCGAGTGAGTATTTGGCTTGATTCTTCAATCAGAGTACTAAAAATTGAAAGAAAAGTGAGTGAAAAATGCAACACAGAGCTTTTAGAGGGAGATCAATGTCCTGATGCATCCCCAACCTCGTTGTTTTATAAACAAGCTAGTCAGATCCCAAGCCTCTGGGTTGAATAGCAGAATAAACTGGAGAGATTTACACACTATCAGTTACTCACAGAGTTAATTATTACTCCATATGAGAGTATCTTGATCAAGAAATGTGTTTTGCAAATGTTGTACTTAATGTTTGATTCCTACTAAAGTCTAAGGTGTTTCTATCAATGGGATATTGAACACACAGAGGTTATGTTATCAATGTGATGAAAACTTTCTGTAATACAAACTTTTGATGTATGTGATCACACTGGGAAAGGATTTTGACACAGAGGCCAAACGAGGGACAAAGAACAGTTAACCTCAGTGACTGCAGTCCAAACAAGTAATGGATCACATCTGATAAAAAGTTAACCTTCCTCAGGTGCAGATGGACATGGGAAAAGTGAAGGGTTTCCAAATCAAATCAAAAGTTCAGAGGAGACTGAGATGAGGAAAAATGCCTTAGACTCACAGAATTGCACAAGAAGGTTTGTAAAGAAAAAGTGTGAACAATCAATTGTAATCAGAAAAGGAAATCTGAAACAGAGAAGCTCACAAGTTTATGTAAGTTCTCTCAATAATTTTACGTATTTGACACCAATATAAAATTCACAGGTTACTGTGTGAATGAGTGATGCAAAATTAATAATCAATATTAATTTTGATATCCAGGCAATGATTGTTAATAACTATTTAAATTGTTTATTAACATTAAATCTTGCCAGAAAACTTAGTTACAAGGTTCAAAATACAGGGTTTGGAAATTTATACACATGGGGAACAGGCAAAACTGGAACACTGTAAGAGGTAACCAGCAAACAAACATATTGGGAGAGAAGATTGTTGTGGTCACTACGCTACTTGCAGTTCATCATCCTGCTTAGCCACTGGGTGGATGCAGGAAGCTCCTTTCTGCTTATGGCAGAAGGCAATTAGTGATTACAAGAGGCTTTAAATATTTACTCACAAAATAGGATCAGAAAGTACCCAAAGCATGTGGAAGAGTTGCTGTTGATCTTAAAACCATTAGAGGCTTTGGAGTTTCCCAGGCTCTCAGGCAGCTGCAGTCTGGCACAGGCTCTGACCTGCTTCCTCTTGATTCCTGATTCAGCAGCAGCCTTGCAGAGGGGCAGGCAGAATGTGATGCCATGTGCAGGCTTGGCACAATGTCAGGCTGGCTGTGCAGGCTGAGTGCCTGCAGGCATTTAGAGCCTATGCCTGGTAAACTGGAGGCAGTGGAGTTTCCAGGCAGTTCAGGATGCAATGTGGCAGCAGCTGCACCATGAATACAATGGGAGAGAGCACCTCGTGCTACCTGCTCATCTCTTTATCAATACAGCCTGAGACTAATGAGCCTTTGGACATAGATTAGCTAATCAGGATGACACTTTGCCAAGCTTGGCCATATTAAGTGAAGCCATAGGCTTGCTTTACCCAAATTTGGGCAGAGCACAGCCTTGCACAAGGCAATCCTGTGCACCTTGTTTACCACAGGATACAAAACAAGTCTGAGCAAGCCAGTCCTCAGACTCAGTGGCTCCAGGTGCTTTGTCCTCTTTCCCATGGCTGCTTCTCCCCGTAGCAGAAGGAGGGAGAGAAGAAAAACATCTCTGGGTAAGCCAGGACATGCATAAGCCTGTTTTGGCCTATTTAGGCCTAGCACAACAGTTACACAGGAAGTAGATGAATTTTTGTTTATTTGGTTGTTTTTCTAATTTCTATGGGAGGGTTGTTTTATTTTGTTCTTTAAATCATTTGGCATGAATAAAGTATGGAAAAAGTGATCCATCCAGAGGCTGGATGAGGCACTTAGTTATTTAGAAGGGTTAGGTGATAGGTTGGACTTGATGATCTTAGAGGTCTTCTCCAAACTGGTTAATTCTGTAACTCTGTGATTACAGCTTTAGCACAAAATGCAGTTTTTGTTCAGTGTTGACCTTCGTGGCAAACTTTCATTGTGTTGTTTTAAAAGATAAAGCAAACTTTTCTCCATAACACCAGGCTTAGATTCACTCTACTACAACTCCTTTGGATGGTCTGGTAGTTCAAGTTATCTCAATTTGTGTTAAGTAAAAGGAGATCATGGAGACTCTAATTATCTAGGTAAACAGTGCTTTATATGCAGTGGGAAAGAAAGGCAGGATTGGAAGATTATTTAAATTGCATTCCTAGATGGGTGATCCTGCTCTCATAACATTTATGGGTCTTGATAACAGCCACAATTTGTAAATGTAAGCAAGCAGATGGCTGGGTGAAAAGTTTCAGTTAAAATGGCCTATATGAAGTGTGTGCTGGTTGGAGGCTAACTGGAATATTTTAGTGAGAGAAATTAGATCATTGGCTGTGAAAAGAAAATAATAGTGATGTCTACACCACCCATTGGTTTTGCTTAGAGATATACAAAACAGGAAACAATAACAAAGGGGTTCAGTCTCTGGCTGCCTGCCTGCCTGCTTCACTATTTCTGCCTGAACCTGTGTAACCTGAACTAATCATTTTTTTTTTTTCTTAACCTCTCTTTTGCAGCTCATCTTGCATGTAAGGGGGATCCTGAGATAAGATATGGGAATTGGAAAGAAGGAGGAAGGAAGGGAGTGGGTTTGAAAGTCCTCTTGGTTGGTTCTGGTGTTTGGGAGGG
>VWYK01064123.1:0-11566 GCA_013399775.1 Semnornis frantzii | reverse complement strand
CACTGAGGAAGTGCATCATGTGTATTGTCAAAATGTTGGCTGCACAGAGTTTTATAGCCATTCAGATTTGGCATCTCTTGCTTAATGCAAAACTGATATATTGTGCATTCTGTTCCAGTGGCAAATGTATTACTGGTTTTATGGTATCAAGAAGAATGCTAAGAATGCATTCAGTTTAAATGAACACTTCAGAATTTTGGTCTAAGTGTATGGAAAAAAGTTTTGTTACCTCCCCCTAAAATCAGCAAATATGCATTTGTAACTGCATAAAAATAAATCTCAAATACTTGTCATAATATTGACATGGACCATTAAAGTAGTGCATTTTTTATAGCATGTAATTCACTCTCAGGAGATGTATACAAAGCAGGCACTGGCACACAAATTGCTGATGAAAAGCTTTTCATGCTTGACATTTTCTAGAAGCCTAATTTAAGTTGCCATTGTCCTGCTTGTTCAAGCAGAGGGAAGGGATAGTAATAATGTGCAAGAGAAATAACTTTTAATTAAAAACCTAACTTATGACAGGATTGAGTGTATTTAAGTAAAACCTAACAAATGAAACCAACCAACAGCCAAGAACAAACCACAGCTTTCCTGCAAAAACTCATAATCTTGTGTTATTTTGTGTTTTTTTTTTTTTTTTCTTTTTAACCAGTTACCAGTTGGACCAAGACAGCTGATGTAAATTTATCCAACTCCTTAAATGGTTTGAGCTTTGTGGGAATTCTGGACACAAGAGTGGGCAGCAGTATCCAAGGCCTTCAAAGCTTGAACTCCAGGACATCGGGATCTGTCTCATTGCCAGAGTGTGGGCCTGGCCAGCTGCCCAGTGCTTTAGAAGATTGTCATAGCCTTAAATCAGTGGATTCTGGTATTCCAACTCTAGAAATAGGAAATCCAGAGCCTGTTCACTGCAATGTGTTAAATGTGAAGAGAAAGCCATCAGAACCTGAAATCGTGCCTGACAGGGCTTTTCAGAGTGCGACTACACTGCCGTCTTGCGTGCCTCCACTTCCTCTGACTTCTGAGCATGACCATGCCGTGAGAAAATCCTCTACTTTCCCAAGAACTGGGTATGACACTGTCAAACTTTATAGTCCAACTTCAAAAACCCTGAATCGAAGTGATGATATCTCTGTCTGTAGTGTTTCCAGTCTTAGCACAGAACTGTCAACAACTTTATCAGTTAGCAACGAAGACATTTTGGACTTTGTGGTCACAAGCAGTTCAAGTGCAATTGTGAATCTTGAGACTGACGAGGCACACTTCTCAGATGTCACCCTGAATTCCACTAAAGAGACCAATGATCAGAGCCAGCAGGAGTGTTGTCAAGAAACAGATGTGGACAGTAAACGAAAAATATTGGGACCTTTCACAAACTTCTTTTCCAGGTAATGTTTCCATAAAATACATTGGGTCCTTAATCTCATGTCACATAAATAGGTAAGTATAGGTAGGATCCATACCTGTCTTGAGGAGCTTTGACATCTAAGACTTCATAATTAGTCTGTAAGTGATGGATTATTTTATTGATCACTATGTGTGAAGCTTGAAATGCAGATACTTGCCAAACACTCGTTTGACTACTACAGTTTATCCAACTTTCAGTTAAGGTTTTGTTAGTACCTTTTTCCCCCCCTTCATTTTCATAAGGAATGAGCACATCCACCATTCTGTCAGTTGTTGAAATGAAAGCATTTGCCATTCAAAGCAATTGCATGACCTCTTCTCACCGTGGCCCCTGTCTGAACGATGAGATGTTCCAAATGCCCAGAGAAAGCTATGAATGAGCAGTAGGACTAGTTTACTTTTGGAAGTTTGGGTTGGTTGTTTGGCATTGGGGCTTTTTATTTAAGGCCTTTATAATGTCTCTTCTTTTTAGGATCTTATATATGAAGTATGATATATTTTGAAGAAATCATTGTAGAAATAAAGTAGACACCAAGCAGAATTGACCATATCTAAACTTTTGAACATGTGATTACTTCATGTAAGTTACTTTTTTTTCTTATTTGTGAGATGAATAGGCTGATGAGAACAAGCTGTTCAAACAGAACTGGCAAATACCTTTCTATCTGTTTGCAGAACTTAAGAGAAGAAGCTGTTTCTTCAGATCTGCTAAACTGGCAGAAGCATTCAGTGATTTTTATTCTTAGGTTTAAAGTTGAGGTTCTGTGCAGCATAACTCCAGTCATTGGTGAGGTTTGAGGTGCTGAAGCTTTTGTGGACCTCTGTTTGTTGCCATGGAACCAGACTTAATTTTGAAGCAGGAGGCTTCCCAGCACTTCAAAGCATGAACTTTTGATACTCCTTCTGGTAGCACAACTGCTAACTCAAACAAATGTAGTCCTTCAGCTTGGAGGAAGCACAGCAGAACAGGCACATTTAAACCCTGCTCAAAGTAGGATGTTTAACTGCTTCTCAACTTTTCTCATCCAAGAAAATAAAGCCATCTGTCCAAATTCTGTTCCAGTGTAGTCTCTAGTGGCTTTGCCAGTATCACAGAAATGGTGGCTCTCGCTCTTGCCCTGTGTTCTTGAGCAGCACAGTGAAGAAAGGTCCTGAGCTCTTCTCTGACCAGTTCTCTCCTCAAGCTGTTGCATACCTCACTGCGTGGCAGGAAGATGCAAAGTGCAAAGAGACTGCTTTCTTGCTTGTCTGCACCTAGCTCTCCTCTTGAAAGAGCTTAAGGCATGGAAGGCACAGTGCTAGGTGGAGTACTAGAATTCTCTTTAGGCTCCAGGTCAGCACGTGGAAATGGGTTATTGCTTCTGAGAGCAGCTTTCACTGCTGACAAATCTGACATATTAGTTGTTTTCAAGTGATATGTGTCCTTGGATTAGCTCTAAAAGGCCAGAGGTGTTTCATATAAAGTAGTAGTTTAAATATATTCAAATGAAGGAAATTATGTGGGAACTTGAGAAATAATATGAGCAAATAATTGTCTGGGAGAGTAAAGAGTCTGTCTTGTCTACCCCTTTTCCCTAGTGACCCAGAGTGGCATAGGTTAATGAGCTTTACCTTTGGACTTCACTGCTGAAATGGAGTTTTTAAATGCTCAGGTCTTAAACAACCTTGAGTTAGGACTGTTGTGATCTTACTGTAGAAATTGTCCTTTTCGTGTATCCTTTTGGAGGCTGAGGCTGCAGAGTGACCATAGAAAAGATTATGTTCACTTAATAAGCTGCACAGTTCCCTTCCTTTCTAATGGACTACAAGAATCCTAAGTCTTTACTGAGTCCACTGCTGTGCTTATTGTCTGTGTTTCCAAGAATCTGGATCATTCTTTTCAGGTTACTTACAGAAGTTTTTGATCCAGACATTGTAAGTTGCAGAATCTCAGGAAACTTCTGCAGAGAAATGGTACTATATGTCAAATAAAAGGCTTTAAGATTATTAAATTTTACAATTTCCAGAGAACCTCTGCATTTCTGAGAAAGATTCTATGTATGATACACTGTTTCAGAAGTACAGCCTAGTCCAGACTCTGGCTTTACTTGTCTGGTAAGAAACAGGGCTTAATTTTCAAAATAAGAGCTGCTGGTTTCAGCATCAAGTCTGATGTGAATCGTATGTGTGCATGTCACATATATACACTCATGTTTTCAGGTCACACTAATTCAGTGTTCTGAACTTAGTGGTTAAGTCCATCAGTAGCACAGGTAAGTCACCTGTTAATGAACAGAACTCTTTCATAATGCTGCTTGTTGCTTTTAATGAGAGGAGAGCTCACTGTGCTTTCCTAGTTTTGGTGTTAAAAGGAAGTCGGAATAACAAGGACTGTTTTAGGGTTGCTTTCCCACTTTTCTTTCTCCAAAAAGTGAATTCATTTAACATAAAAGTAAAGAAAAAGCATTAGAGTGATTATGAGTGAGTTATCTGAGATATTAAACTTGATGTATTATGTTCACTCTTCTGTACATATATGGATGGTGAGGCACTGGAACAGGTCGTTCAGAGAAGCTGTGGAGGCTCCAACCCTGGAAGTGTTCAAGGCCAGGTTGGATGAGGCCTTGAGCAGCTGGGTCTAGTGGAAGGTGTCCCTGGCCATAGCAGGTAGATTGTAACTAGGTGACCCTTAAAGTCCTTTCCAACCCAAGCCATTCTGTGATTCTATGATTTTTGGTAGGTATTCTGACAAGAATTTCTCCTCAAGTCCATCAGTTTCCTAGTATTCATAATTTGTGTCAGGTCTGTTTCTCCACTGATCAGATAATAAAAAAGATTTATGATTTTTCAAGGTTTATTTTCTATGCCTCTGGAAATTGTGGCCAGAGCACCAGTTTGAAAAGTCTAGGGATGAGAGTCAGTCTTTTGTTTATTGAGGCTATGTTGTGAAGGTTGTAGTTAGTACAGAATGCTAAAAGGTCATTTGAAGGGTGAGAAAACAATGTTGTTATACTTTTAGCCTAAATTCCATAACAGAGTGAAAATGTTTCCTAGCTAGTGTTAATCTGAAGCTTTGGAATTTTCTCTACTGTCCTTATTTTTCATCTTCTCTAGTTATCAGCTGGAAGGATTTACTATTCTCCTAATTCTCAAGATTCTTCCAATTGTTTCATCTCCTGAAAATAATCTTTCTTGAAAGACTAGTTAAGACTTGGTTGTGAGCATGCATCTTGAGAGCAGGAAATGGTGCATGTATTTTTAACACTTGTAGCAAGAATTTGCTTGCAATTGCAAATTAGTTTGGATTAATGCAATTAAAATGTTGCATCAATTCCTGTGTGAGTTGAGTCCATTTCTAGTTAATTCTCATGCATATTTCTTTACAGTAATTGCCTTTTTGAGAGTAAGGAACCCATTCATTTGCAAATAGAATCTCTGTACCACAGAGCAGCACATCTCACTTTTGTTCACTATCATTTTGTGCTGCTGGATTTTGAGGAGCCACAGTAAAATAGTAACAAAGTAGTTAATCATTTTCAGGTTTTCTGAAGAACCCAAATAATCTAATAATGAAACTTCCTAAGTGCTAAGCTCCTATGCCTTGTTTTAGGCAGCTGGTATGTCTGGGAGTTGTGGGGAAGAAAAGCTGTCTATTGCCTGAAAGCACAGGTGCAGGGGGAGCGTGTGTGCAACAGCAGACGTCACTAGGCGTATCTGCGTCCACCTCACTCTTCACCCTCTGACACCTGCTGTGTTGGAACCCATCCTTTTTCCCTGTCATTCAAGTGAAGCAGGTCTGTGACTCCAGTGGTACCAAACTGTACCAAAACGGGCACACTACTGAGCCTGTTTGGCTAGAGAAGACTTTGAGACTTTTTCAGGAAGGAGTTTTACATCCGACTTTAAGATCTGGAATAAATTTGCAACAGAGCCTCTGGCAGCACTGTTTCTGCTCCTTTTAGTGGATAGATTTGTATCCTGAACAGGTGGGGGGGAGTGGTGGGGAGGGCTGACCTTTTGAGGGGTGACTTCCCATAACCTTACTTGGGACAAACCACAGTAAAAATGTGGAAAAAGTGGATAGTTGCAGGCTTGGGGAGCAGTGATATGAACTCATCACACCACAGTAGTTGCTGGCAGTTGATGTTACAGACTTCCTGTCTTCTTAGGAAGAGAATTGAACTGAACTAGATAAACTTCGTGCTTCAGTGGTGATGCAGGACTTTGTTTAAAAGCATAAGCTTGACAAAGCAGTATTAGATGCTGTATGGGTAGGTTCCGCTTGGTTACTTGCTCTTGATGTGGTTCTAATGCAGTGCTTATAGAACGGAAATGAAGGTCTAAGTGGGATCCAAGTTTTATTAAAAAATAAAGCTTTCCTGACAGTGCTGAGTTGTCTGTTGGTATGGACTTCCTCTGTTCCCCACAGAAGAGGCAGCTGGGCAGAGCAGCAGGCAGCAATCCTGCAGTGTGTGTATGCTCAAGCAGAAGATTGTTGTCTGTCTTCCCTGTATCACAGGATGCTATTTGTATGTAAACATTAACTCTAGAGTTAGAATTGAATTCTCTTGAGGCAAGTAATTCCTCTCCACAGCTAAATTAAAATAACAAACAGCTGTGTCGTTCCAAATACTGTTGTAGGGAACTGTGTAAAAGTAATTCTCTATTTGAAATGTGATCTTAATGTAACTTCTGTGTTTGGCTTTCCTGAAATAAACCGCTGCAGACATGTAAAATAGTTCACACCTTTGATAGGAATGCAGATGTAACCCATGACACTTTAATGGCTCCACGCTAATGATACCGCAGACATGGTGTATCATGTGGAATAGTCCTGCTTATATCCCTGTTGTAAATCAGCAGGATATGCTATAATGGCTGTGAAGAGGACAATGAGACTGAGACAGTGATCAGCATGTGACCTTTGCTTTCCAAGCACCTCAATCTTTTTTACATTCAAGAACTCCAATTAATTTAATGACAGCTTGTTTTAGGCACATAAACTTGTAGATCTTTTCCCTTAGGATTTCTGAGCTCACCTTTTGAATTGAAGATCTGTCTTGGTTTGTTGGTTTGGTTTTTTTGGTGTGGTTTTTTTTCAGATAGAGATAATAGAATTTGTGCTCCTTGTTAACCTCTATTTTCTATTAGATAAGATCTCCTTTAGTTACCTTTAGAGTGGAATTTTTTTCAGTGAACTACATTTGCCCAGAAGTGAGGCTCCTTAGTACTTTTTTAAATCCTAGGGAGTTGTGTAAGGATGGAAGAAAGGAATTCCTTTTTGTGCTGTGGCAGCAGAAAAATTAAAGCTTCTGTGATTTATTTTCACTTAAGATATGTATATGAAAAATCATTGCTTCCTTCTAAGGGAGTTTTGTATTTTAAAGGTCCACTTCCTGTCTAGAAGTCTTAAGTAGTAGGTTTATTCAGCCCCTGTGGTGTAGTTCTAGTTGCAAAGCTCTAAAGAAATTGGACTGGAGAACATCCCATAGTATCCTTTTTTTCCCTTTAAGTTTTCTGAAGTGATGTGCAAATGGAGCAGCATCTCTGCTGCCATGTCAGCCTAACTTTCTTGGGGTTCGTTCCAGCTCAAATCACGCCAGGGTTTAACAAACCTGTGTGTCCTCAGTTGAAGCAAGGACAGGCTGTAGTTTGTGGTTCTACATCTTGTGGCTTCTGAGTACATTGTATCTCTTAAGTTTTCAGAGAGCACAGAGAACGTAGGCATCAGGAAAACACCAGGACTTAGGCACAGACAAAGCAGGGAAGAGAAGGAAAGGGTGAGTAAGTTGCTTTATGTGGAATGGGAATTGTGTATTGATGTGTCTGGTGCTTTCAGTTCAGTTCATATTTTAAGATTTTTAAAGTGAAATGGAAATTCCTGGCACAGTGCAGAGGAAGAGGTTTGTGATGGCCTGGAAAGTCCAGTGGAAATAAATCATTTGGACAGGGAAGTGTGATCTGGGCAGGTGCCATCTGCTAGATAAGCTGTAGAACAGATCACTTAGTATGATGCTCACTCTGAAGAGAAAATAGTTAGGATTGTGGAACCGAAGTGTGTGAGATGACTCTTTGGGTTTAGTTTATCTTACACAGGCACTTGCAGCAGAGAGCTATTACAGGGCATCATTGGGATTCATCCTTGTTTTGCTCTGAGGGTAAAGACTTCCTGCCACTCTTGAAGTCTCTGAGGAGAGTGGGGGAATTGTTACTTGTGTACTAGCAACCCCTAATACAGAGAGACTAAAAAAATTGCCTCTAAGTCTTTTTAATTTTCATCTTATTGCAGTGCTAATGGTTCGTGGTGAAAGCCTCTTATTTGCAAAAGTGGTTTTGAATGTGCACAGAAGTGTCCCACAGGTGTGCCTCCTTTTGGGGCTTTTTCAGGTGCCCCTGATGCTAGAAGGTCTTGCTTTCTCTGAAGACAGTAGTAGTCTAGAATTTAGTGTACTTACTTCTGTAGCAGTAAAAGCCTGAAAGAAAACCTTTTGCAAGAACAGCCAGCCTCATGTTGTGGATCCCATTTACCAGCGGTGGTTTTGATGTTATTCCTGTCATGTTTTCTTTTTTGTTCTTAGGTATGTTTGAGAATCTGCTTGATATTTCTTCATTTTAAATTAACAAAGCATCTATGAAAAATAATCTGTCTCTCTTTTTACATTTTATTTCCCTGGTAGCTGTCTCAAATGACCCTATAAATCTGTCGTCTTGGGCTCTCTTACATGTTATGAACTCGGGCAAGGGTAAGAAGATAATTACATACAGATGACAGAGGGTATTGCTTTGTATTGCCATGGTGAAGAAGCTGTTGGTGAAAAGAAAGCAAATTCAACTGAGATCTCTTTTCTTGGAAATCGTTTTGATGATTGTCTCTTTACCAACATTAGCAGTTGTAGTGGTAGCAGTGTAATCAAATGTGTTGATTAATGCTCTAGTTAGCTTCTAAATCTCTAAGCAGCATTACAGCTGTAAGGATGAGCTACAAGAATGCTTCATCATGCTGAAATGGAATGTGCTAATTACAGAGACAAGACAGATCTTTGGGCTTTATCCATTAGTTTACCTGTAGATTTATTTTCTGCTTTGAAAACATCAGAAAGAGGGAAAATGTAGCAATGTGTTTCTGTATTTTTCATGATATTTTTCTTGAGTGCTTTCCCTACAGTTGCTTCCCCTACATCTTTATACTGGTTTTGTGTAAGGTGGGACAGGGAGATGCTGAAAGGGACTTGTGGGAGTACAGTCACTGCTTGGCTTTGACATCAGTGTAACTGACTTGTGCGATACCTGCACCTAAACACTTGGTTCTTATCTTTTAATATGATAATCTGTTCCTGGTTTGGATTTCAAGGTAACTGTACCCTTGCGATACAGACGCGTGTGGTTATTTGTGTAAAGAGATGCAGATTGAAAGATTCCAGCTGTTAACCTTGGAATTAACAGTACACTCTGACATCTGTGCCTCAATTGTTTTGCTGAGATTAAATATTTCTCTTGCATTCCAAGCAATACTATCTCTGTTAGTACATTTATGATATTGTTCATGTTAGCTGATCCCAAGTGGCCAAGAAAACCAGCTCTTTGGTGTTCAGGTTGTTCCTACTGCAGATGAATATTCAGCCCCTTTATAACATGAAACTTAGTATAGTTTTATTTCCCAAATGCCACACTTATAAGAATAAGAAGCAATTTATACTTGGTGGATCAACCCACTGTGCTTTAAGGTAGTAACTGTAAGAAAAAAAGCAGTAATCCCAGGCTGGAAGCATCCATGACTTGAAGGGGTTGTAGCTGGTTGTTGATAAAAGTAGCAAAACTGCTTTTGTCTCAGTGGAATTACTTCTTTTTTTCTAAATTTAACTGAGGGAGTGAAAAACCTATAGTCAAGCTCTCAATGAAACTACCACAAGCTGCATAAATAAGTGAACTAACTAACCTGGATATATTTGAATATTTGCTGAACTAAGACAGCAGGACAAAGGAAAATCTGTTACTTTAATAATCCAGGCATGCCGTGGGTGTAGGATATCCGTTGTGCTCTTGGAGAAACTGAGTGCTACCAGAAGCACGAAGTCTGGTCTGTACCTCGTGTCCAGTTTTGGAAGAACATGTGGTGAGAAGAGGAATCTGGCACGTCTGTTGCTTTATGGCTAAAAACAAGCACTGTCAGTTCTCAGTGGCTTTATGTCTATCTTCGTGACTGTTACTGCAGTATTTAAGCTGGTTAATTTGAGATATTTCAGAGGGACTTCAGAATTAATCTGTTTTGATAGCTGCTTTCAAAGTTGTTCAGGAAAAAGAATCTTTTATGAAAGCAGATCAAATACAGCAAAAGGCTACTGTGTCTGCAACTTTGTGATTTTTGGTTGGTGGTGTGTTGTAACAGGCGGGTGGAGAGTGTTTATGCAGCAAGAGATTTTGTGCCTTAGCCTTACTGTAAAATGAGGCTGAACAATCTAGGCAGAGACTGAAAAAGAGAACCACTGCTAGAAAGTTACCAATGAACTTTTTTTTTCTCTACTAAAAATTCTTATTTAACTAAGTCCATTTCTTGGTATGGTGATAATGCTACACGGCATGATGTACCTCCTGAGGACAGGAAGTAGTGCCTGCCAGCATAACCACAAGAGGAGTTGGAATATGTGGTTGGGATACATAAAGTTAGCAAATCATCTGTCCTTCTGTTTACTGTAATTAATTGACCGTTTTTCATAATCAAACTTTCTCTTTTTGTAGGAATTTGTTTACCAGAAAACAAAGTGCAAGATTTGAAAAACAAAATGATGTGGGATGGAAGTTGTTTGGAAAAGTACCTCTCAGAGAAAACTCACAGAAAGATCCAAAGAAAATACAAAAGGTATTTGCCGAATTCTGTGTGGGGATTAGTGGTTAATACAGAAGCCACTTAGGCTTATGAACCCTATGAGGATTCGAATAAATTAATTGCTGGGGAGTTGGAGTCCTGCCATGAGTCCACCAGTGATGAGAACAGTTTGCCCACCTCAGATGCAGTGGAAAAAATGGGGGTTTGTGTACAGCTGTGCTTAGCAAGTGTGATGCAAGGCCTCAGGAGCGGATTGCAGGTGTGCAGTAGGTGGAGTGGCAGCCTAAGAGCTTTTCAGTGCACCTTGTTTGTTCTGCTCTTACTGCTCCATCAGTCCTCGTTCAGCCTTGATGATTATGTTAATGCAGTATAGCTTCTATCATATAAGCTGCCAGCAGCATGTTCCTACCCCCTCCTACCAAATTGCTTTGATCTGGTTTTCTTTCAGTGATTCCTTTGTCAGTTTTGAAGAGAGGGGAAGATGGAAAAGTCTTGTTCATTTTTGGCGTCACTGACAAAATTTTGCAACTGGGCTGTGTTCAGCTCAAGACACAACCAACTTGCTTTTAGGAGTAATGCTCTAACAGGAAATAAATCAAGATTTATCAGTTAGGTTTTTCTGTGATAATTGGATCATGACTATGCAGAATCAACTCTAACATGATCAAGTGAAAATGAGCTCTTTAACTAGCTAAATACATTGCTTGGTTCATAGGTGATGCTTTTTTTATGGGATGGAACGTTAACAGCACTCTGGGAAGAACATTTATAAATTGATTTGGGCCAGTTATCATTCAAGTGGATCTTCACATAGCTTTTTTTTGTTTTTTACCTCTGTAATCCTAGTTGATCAGTAAAAATCACTACTCAAGATCTGTCTTTTGGCTTAAGTGTTGTAGGTGGGAAAGGGTTGTCGCAGAGCAACAGCACCAGCAGGAAACACTGAAAGAAATAGCTACAACCCACGCTTTAGGCAGGCAGTGATGAGAGCTTCTGATGACTGTTGTGTTTTATCCAGGAATAAAACTGTCTAAAACCACAGAGCAGAGTCTACTGATGTGTGGAGGTTCTTGTGCAGGTCCATGTGCAGAGCACTCCAGATGTAAGCTGTGTAGCATGGCCAGCTGCTGCCGCAGGTTCCACTTCTGCATCCGCAGTCTCTGCTGATGGATAGCAGTTGTCTAAAAATACCAAGCTTTTCTAAGTGTTTGCTTAACTATGCTGTGTGCTGTGTTCAGATGGTCCATTCAGGGCCTTTGGAAGAGGAAGTGGTTGCCTCAAGCTGGCAGCTGATTCTGGCAGGAGCTAGATGGACAGTTTTGGATAAAGCGTTGTGACGGTTTGGGAGTT
>VWYK01064105.1:0-15009 GCA_013399775.1 Semnornis frantzii | reverse complement strand
TATTCTTTTTCACTTCTCTCTTTTCATGTATCAGAAATAACAAATGATAAGGCTACAGCTAGAGAAACATACTTTTCTGGAACATGAGATAAATACTATTTAAATAAGTGAAAGTGTTTAAGATTATGTGAACCTATGATAAATTAATATATATAGCATATACTTTGATAATTGCTGAGGCATCAGAGAAGAGTGCTGTCATAAAGGAAGACATTAATGGAAATCACTGTCTCCACTTGTGGCATGGGTGCACAGAAAACAGGATCCAGAGGACTTCTAAGCAGTGAGAAAGAAATGAGCCCTCTGGTATACAGTATTAGCATTACTTTCATTTCTAATGCTCAGACATACAGTTCTGTGGTGTGATTGTGCTCAGTCTGAACCACGCATGATTCTGTTGCTTTCTGAAGTCCAAAGGCTTATTAACTGATTATTGCAATTGACTGGATGCATTTGACTGTCCTGATTCAGCAAGGGTGATGTCTGACTGTGCAGCTCAAGAATGAATGAAACAATAGGCGCTAGATTCTATTGGTAGCAACATGGCTTGTTGCTGTTAATTTCTATTAAGATTGTTGAAGAGATATGGTAACTCGCATAACTTCACACAGGACATAATCAAATTCTGAGCTGTTAAAAGTCCTCACACTGCCATAGCATCATTCTGTTATTACTTCTAATTCTATATTTAAGTTTAGGTTGGAAGAGTTAGATCATACTTCCTAACTTTGGTTTCCCTTTCATCACACTAGAAGGTGTGTCCTGCTTACCAAAGTACATGGTTAAGTATCTCCTGGCTGTTCAGACAGGACTGTTGACAAAACAACATAGCCCTTACATTTTTGTTCATCACTGTTAGGGTATAAATTAACTTGTAAATCACATCATTCTTAACAACATGAAAAAAACAGGCCTCATGGTGAAGCACATCATTAAGTGTTTGTGCAATTAAGCACATCAGATATGTTTACAGTGCCAGCCACTGAATATCCTGTATTTAAAGTGAGCCGTACTGGAAAGAGTATGAGAAAAATGTGGCCACCACTCCTCTGTCAGGACAAAACGTCAGTACCTGCCAGTCTCAAGAAGTCTTTCTTAATCCTTGTGATTAAGTGCATGAATATATCCACCTCCTCACTCCATTTCTTATCTCTCATTTGTTTTTATATCAGGAACAGTGAGTGAGATTGAACCCGAGGAAGCTCAAAATATAGTCACCACATGTGGGATGCATACCGAGGTTTTCACAGTCTCTCCTTACCCAAAAATTACATTAGATGGGTACTATTATAGAGTTGTTTTTAAACAAAAACAACCAACCAAACAAAATATCTAAACAAGCACAAAGGCAGTCTTAAGTCTTCCATCTCACAAGCTGTTCCTTCTTCCAATTTGACTCTATAAAAAATGCAATAGGAATAAGCTTTAAAAACTTAAGATAAAACACTAAGAATTCTTTACTACCTGAAAAGCTCAAAGATACTGTATATCTTTTTGCTGTTTTCCTTTCTTTTTAAAAAGTTGTGCTAATCAATTTCTTTTCAAAGCACTCTAGTTCCTAGCAGTTTCCTAAAACTGGAGAGAAATTGCTGTTCTTTGTAAGCTAAATCAATCTCTGAAGAACCTTATAAGAATAAAATAGCTTAAGGATGAAACAGCAGTAAGAAAGGAGATCAATCTACCAATTTATCAGTCTATCTATTTTCTAGCCAGATCTATCTATAATGGTTAAAAGTTTTAAAGGACACTAAATTTAAGTATTTTGTATTGCTTTTCATAAGGGCAGTTCAATTTATCTCTATTCTTTTGGAAAGATGAATATTGTCACTGCACGTTGTAGGTTTGTGTTGGCTAAAAGGAGTCAGGAGCATGACAGCCTCTATAGAAGGCATGAGCTCAAATGTCAGTAGAGCATCCAAAAATGGATGAAGCATCACCCAGCCACTGCAATCTGTTGAGTGTTTCATGACAGCTGTATCTTCTGACCAGAGCTGGTGTAGATAGTCATGAAAGGCACAGAGGAAGTGTATAACAGTTATAAAGGGAGAGGGAAGGGGGGAATTCCAGCTTTAACATTCTTTTTAATTGCACCATAATGATTTTTTAACAAACACTATGGCATGTAGCTTAGACTCTGGCCTGATTTAAAGCAAATAACGAAACACAATGCATCTGAACGGCAATTGAAAATTCCTCTGCAGGAATGTTTTTTTCCAGGCTCAGTATTTAATAGTTTCTCCCAGAGAGTTTGCCCTAAAGATACTCCTGCCGTAATAAAAGAAATAATAAAACTGTCTCAACTATTGTGTGTCAACAAGACTATCAAAGCAAGTATTCTTGTTATGGACTTACTAATGTGAATGGGGAGCTGGAAGTTAAATGTTCTTTCTCTTAAAGAGGGGGGAGCTTTTGGCCATCAAAATTGAGGTGCTAACACTATAAGGTGCACTTAAACCTAATGTCAGCTAAAATATTAAATGACTGTGGAACAGAGTCAAATCATTCCAGTTTTCTTGTTTTCCATAGTGTGTGGATCTATTTTCTCCCCCAAGGCATACAAAACTGCCACTGGACTTGATCGTTTTTGATACAACTTCTCATAAACTGAGGAGCATTCTAGATGAACCAGCAAACTTGGCAAATCATCAAATCAGTGGCACAGGGAGTAGTGAAAGGAGGAATAATTGTGAAGCACAGCCTTTGGTGTGAAGGCCCTCTACCCTCTTATCTAACTCTTGCCTTCTCCTAGCCATGCCTCAGACTGTTCTGTCACTTTAGTATGTCAGGGTTTCTGTTATTACAACTCTAAATTATCCTGAAGATGTTGCTGCAAACTAGCATAGCATGAACAACAGGAATTTAGTTTGTCCTTTTGATAATGCTGGTAAAAGCATATTGCTTGGGAAATAGAATTGCTTAAAGATATGCCAATTCTGAACATACATAAAGTTAGGAGACATACAAGTTCGGATAGCTTTAAAACCTATAACTTTACTGGCAAAAGATGAAATTCAGCCCCTAACTTACTGAAGATGATGGTAATTCAGCTATTCACAGAATCATAGAATCAGCCAGGCTGGAAGAGACCTCCAAGATCATCCAGTCCAACCTATCGCCCAGCCCTACCCAATCAACTAGATCATGGCACTAAGTANTCTCTGAGCCTCCTCTTCTCCAGCCTAAGCAACCCCAGCTCCCTCAGCCTCTCCTCACAGGGCTGTGCTTCAGGCCCCTCACCAGCTTTGTTGCCCTTCTCTGGACACGTTCCAGTACCTCAATATCTCTCTTGAATTGAGTGGCCCAGAACTGGACACAGGACTCAAGGTGTGGGCTGACCAGTGCTGAGTACAGGGCAAGAATAACCTCCCTTGTCGTATTGGCCGCACTGTTCCTGATAGAGGCTAGGATGCCATTGGCTCACCTGGGCACACTGCCGGCTCATGTTCAGCTACTGTCTACCAGTATCCCCAGGTCTCTTTCTCCCCGGCTACTCTCCAGCTACTCTGTCCCCAGCCTGTAGTGCTGCTTGGGGTTGTTGTGTCCAAAGTGTAGAACCCTGCACTCAACCTTGTTAAATCTCATCCCATTGGCCTCTGCCCACCTATCCAGCTTGTCCAGGTCCCTCTGCAGAGCCCTTCCCTCCAACAAATCCTATCTTGGTGTCACCTGCAAACTTGCTGATGATGGACTCAATCCCCTCATCCAGATCATCAAGAAAGATATTGAACAGGATTGGGCCCAGCACTGATCCCTGGGGGCCACCACTAGTGACAACCGACAACTGGATGTGGCACCATTTACCACCACTCTCTGGGCCTGGAGTTTTAACTCTTTATGATTTAAAAACAAATTATGAAATTCCAATCATAGCATAATGAATGCAAAGAGATATGGCTAAATCTGCAGGTATTCTGAGATTATTCAATGACTCAATGGTTCTCAATGGGTTTTTGTTTGTGGGTTTGTTTTCTTTTCTTCTAAGAGCATGGGAAGTTATAGCTGCTGCTATGTAGCTCAAGAGGATCCTGAATATCTCTGAAGAAAGGATCCTTCCCAAAGCAAGTTAACAGTTGTCCATGCAATCTATCCAAAACCAAAATTACCTTGAGGACATGCAAGCCAAAGGTCATTTGTAGGACCAGTTCTTCTTCTATCAATCCCAGAGAAATGTAAGATTGTAGTATGGTTCTAAAATCCTTTAGGGCAGCATTGTTTGTTTTTTACAATCATTCAAATACTAATAAGATGAGGAAATGCATAATTAATAATAGTATGAGCAGGGGTGCCAAAGGCCATGACTTATCTTTGTAATGTGTTGTGTTACATATCTGAACTGCTCTGCTAGTTCAACTACCTTACACAATATTAACCTTACATACCAGCAGACCTCTGTCACTATTTGAACTATGAGTGGGTTAAAGTAATTTCTGAGATGTCATTTCACAGTATTGAATTACTCTTGGGAAAAACTGAAATTTCAAAGACATATATGTATAAAACCATACAGATTTAAAATACCAGTTTTGCTTCTAGGTCAGTGGGAGGCTCTGGTTAACTGCTACATTAGCTCTTGCAAAATTGGCATTTATTTCTTTTTATTTTACAAGTTTACTCTGAAAGAAGCTAGCGAAACAAAGCATACGTCTACCCTCCTCCTGAAAGTCACTTTTATGTTTCTCTTTTTTTAACATGGCAAAGTGGTTGTAAAATGTACTCTTGATTCTTAAATAAAACAGCATGTAAGTAGGGTAAGTATGGGAAGTGGGCCCCTTTCTCAAGGTTTTATAGACCGCACAGGACCTCAAACAAGAATATTGATGCTAAATGTAGGTTTTATTTTTTTTTAATTGTTTTAGGATTCGCACAGGGTGCTTCCTATTATTAAGAGGGAAAAAAAAGAAAAAGAAAAAGAGCAGGTATTTCTAAGAAGCCGTTAGGTCAAGGAAAACTGTTTCTTAATAATCAAGAGGACAAAATTAAATTCAACTGTGATACAATTCAGGAAGAAATGGTTGATTTCAGAATAGCTGTTCAGATTCCTGTGAAACTTAACAGGGAACTGGATTGCTGCTGTAAGAAAATAGGACAGACCATATAATTCGACATCTGGGATCCAGGAAGACCCCCAGTTGAGGGTATTATTGAAATTCAAAACCAAAAAAGAAGTGTATGAGGGGGAGCCCTGAAATAACTGCAATTGTGGTGCTTGCCTTGTTTATGATTAAGGCTGATTACAAAATGCAAAAACTCCATTTCATTGTAAGAAACAGTGAACTGGGGAAGAGAAGAGAAGAGAAAAGGCTTTGGGATTCACTTTTGCAATTTTTGTAGCCTAGGATTAAATGTGGAAAGGAATACAGCTGAAGCATTTTGGGCATTGGGGATTTTTTAAGACAGCAATTGTGTGCTTTTTTCCAAGGTAAGCGAATGTTAAGCACACTGACATGCTACTGCTCCATGCTTCCATGCTAATAAGGCATGCTTCCCACAGTGTGTGACAGAAAGAATGAATACCATGCAGTGCTAATGGTTAATTTGTAGTGGCATGTGTGTTCCTTGAATGTTTGTGAAGTTTCATGATTCGCCATCACACAATTGAATCACTCCTATTTTAAGATATAGTAATATACAATGATATGAAGCAATGCTGACAGAGTTTTTGAAAGATATATTGTTCTCCAAAGCCTATTCATTTTATTATTGTTATTATTATACTAAAAATGTGCCTTAGATTTGTTAATTTCTGACAGTGTAGGGGACAGAGTGAGTCCTCATCAGACTATTTCAGTATTGACCATGGTTTAAAATGTTAATTACTGTGGAATCTGTCACAGATAGTGTCAAGCCACAGTGATGTTAATCTGTCATGGATTTGAAACTCCTTTGGGAAGCACATTTAGACTTACTGCTGAGTGAACATGACTGCTAGGATTACAGAGGCCATGGACAGTGAAGAAAAGCAGTAATACTACTTCTCACTAAAAAGTAAACAATAGGGTGATTGTGTGCTTACACTTTGGGACTAAACAGCCCAACTGCTGAGAAACTCTAGGTAAAAAACTGCTATCAGCAAGGAGCCTTGATGTTTTCCTTGTGGAGTTAGATGTTGTCAGGGATTCAGCTGAGCCACCCCAGTGAGTGTACAGGAAGCAAAACAGGATATTCTTGTATAGGCCCTGTTTTGTGTAATTATGCAACACTTGAACTCTTGTGTATATTCCTGAATGGGTAGCATAGCTCTAAAAGAAACAGGGAGCCATCAGCCACAACTAGCGAGTGAAATATTCTCATGAAAAGTGCTCTTGATTGAAATCAGCGTGTTTACATTTTCGTTCCTATTTGCTAAGGATTGTTCCACCTTAGTGCACCTTCCAAATGAAGAAATTATTTTCACCCAGTGTCATTTCCTATGTTTGTTTCTTTTAACAAGCAATCAAAATAATTTCATCTGTCTCTTAAAAAGGAGCAATAAGGGAAATTATCAGGGAAATGTCACTTCATCAGATATCCTCAGGTATTTCTCAGGAATATGATGGACTCGATGAAACACAAACTAATTCCATGAGAATCATCTGAGAATCTTGTTCCATTTTAGCAGAGGCTCTTGTTGTGCTCAGTGACTCTCAGGTTTGTACTGGGGGGGCTGGATACCCAGAAAATCCTGACATGTGCAGCAATGCTTTTTAGCCACGCTAGATTACTGCAAGTAATACCAGGAGTGAAAAAATATTGGAAGCAATGGCTGGCTGTGCATACATGCACATGTGTGTACATATGTTAAGTATACTATTGCTATAAGTTGTATCATGTTTTTATTTACGTGATTTGTTTATCTGTTTCAATTAGTGTCCCTTTTGTTCTCTTTTTCTAAATAAAAACCACATGTTAACTTTTGAATAAGCCCTGGTTTTAATAGCATGAATCCTCACGTGTCCTTTCTGTAGCACACATAGTAATGAGATGAGACTACTCTTATAAGAGTCAGGGTTAAACTTTTTTTCAATCTGGTGATGATGATGCCCAAAGAAAAATCTTTGGCTAATGCAAAGTAATGGGCATTGTTTTGTGGTCTGTGGCTTATAGCACAAGCACGGATTTTTTCCTTCCTGTTATAAGAACATTCAAAAAGAAATCTATCCCTCACATAAACAGAAGAGAACCAAAATATCCTTTATTTAAAACATTATAGTCCTGTAGTGAAAAACAAAACAAAACAAAACAAAACCCCACCCAAAAAACCCAACCAAATTCTACTGCTGAAGCAGTAAATGTCAACCAGGTTGCACAAGTGTAAGTGAAGGGAAAATATGGCAAATTATTTGTAATTTTTTGTTCTTGATCGTCAGTCAAGCTGATGCCTGATATCTTGCCTTCATCAGTACTCAGTACAGCATCAATCTGTTTCCACAGTGTGGAAATCAGAGGAAAACTCAGCTTTAGTTTTTCATGTACTGCTTTTGTTTGCAGTTAGCATAACCTACCCCTTTGCATAACTTTCATTAAATTAGGAGAATGGCACTGTATTTAACATGTGCATGTAATGAATTGGATAATAATAGAATGAGCAGAACAGGCACAAAATGCGAATGTCTCCGCTCTCCATAGTTCCAGGAATAATTTAAGGGTGAGGCTTCACAGGACTGTTAAGCAATCTTACCTACTTCTCAACGTGTGTTTGAAAGCAAAGGAAAATATCTGGAGAAGGGGGGAAAAAATCATTATTTTTCTTTTAATTTAGAGACTTCAATATTTTTTTACTGGGGTTTCAGACAAACACTAGTTTCAGCACAAGGGAAGAATTAAGACCACATGGCTGTGAACAAAGCAGGAGAGTGAGGCTGCTTCCCCAATCAACAGCAGCAAGCTGTCAAACTGGCTCAACTGTTGTGTGAAATCTCAACCTAAAGAAGAATTTAGGCAAGAAATCTCTCTTCTTTTTTTTTTTTAATTTTCTTGTGATTGTAGCTTAAAAAGATTTTTTTAATACTGAAAGAACAATCCTTAAAGTACTCTTTTGCAGATCCCCAAATGAAGATATGCGTAGGCAATCTTTCTGTGGTAATAAAGTGAGGCTGTTCTGCTCTGGTTTGGATTTTTTTTTTAAATTGAATTTTGTTATTTTTCCCTCTATGCTTTTTGTGGAAATCTCTTCAATATTTTTCTTTTTTCTGATTTCTTTCAAATTTTGTTTTTCTTCCTTCATTTCTGTCCATTATTAAGATTCAAGCAATTCCTTTGTATTTGCTTATTCCCTGCACTTTTGTTGCAGTTACCAATTCCCAGTATTTTAGTGCAAACTTGGTAGTATTTCAGAACGTTCTGTTTCTTGATGTTCTTTCCCCTAGATTCATGTTATTTCATGATCTTTTCACTGAGTCTTGACTTCTTGTTTATTTTATATCTTCTAAAGAAAAGCAAGCTCAAAAATTATTAGGAGGTATGACCAGAAAAAAAAAAAATATTAATACAAAGTTTTTTTTCCTGAGAGAGGTTTAAAGTAGTCTCATGATTCCTAGGAACCTGGCACATAATTTTTGAGTGCTTTAGACACCATCCTCTAGCTTTCTGCAGTAGATAACTTTGAGGAGTTTACGGCTTCAAATTTAGACAAGAATAGTTTAAGGGAGCGTCACAGTCTCTACCAAATTTTCTGCAGGGGCATAGTAGGAAGCTTTCTGAACAACATTTTGATTTGTTTTTAATCGAACACAGTAAACTTGACATACAGGATAGGTTACAGTGAAGCCTGTATGCTAAAGACTTTTAAAAGCTTTTTAAAAAATCTTATCTTCCACCCCTCCTTCTTCCCAAAGGTCTCAGGAAGAACTGTCCTGGTTTGTATCCAACTCTTAAAGTCACTGTCATTTCTTGAGGTGCCCTAATGTTGCTCCTCTGTCAGCAACCTCCCTTGAGCATTACTGCTGCCGGTTCCCACCAGTAGGTGTGGTGAACAAAGTACTTTCAAAAGGTTAATCAGCAGCATTCATTAATAACTAGGTAACAGTATCCAGCCTGCAGGCTACCAGTTGTTGGCAAATCGCTCACATGGTGCAAAGCTTGTCGTTTTTGTTCAACAGGTTGAGTGCCTTGTTGCCAGGTTTCCTGCTGGAGGAGGAGTTTGGCAGTGCCACCAGAGTGTGTTGTGCAATGGTATTAACTGGAAAGCTTCACTGCTGGCACCTCCAGGACTTCCTCAGGTGTCACGTCTCCATGCTGAACTCACTCACAAGAATTTGGTATTTTAAGCAAGAGCAGAAGTACCTTCTTAGTTCCTGGAGTGCTTCCACTTGTGCTAGTGTCCAGTCTCACTAGGCTGAAATACAGAAAAATTTGCTTGATTGATTGATAGTCTTTTGATACATTCCAATGGCTCCCTTTCATGTGATTAGAAACATGGGTAAACCCTCCCCCAACTCGCAGAGAAAGACACATAGAAGAGATCAGCTTACAAAGGAACAAAAATACCTGCAGTATACACTCCTGCGGCAACACAGCAAGTCTCATTCGTAACAGTGTTGCTTTCATGTACATATGAGTGTGTGAAGAAACACAGACACAGTAAAGTGAAGGCTTTGCATCAGGCTGATCACTAGGTAGGCCAAATGAAGGTGCTCAGCCTGGATTAATGGCTGTGATCGTGTCCTATTGCATTGCTTACTGACGTGCTTTTCAAACAGAAGTTTGTACTTGGCCTCAGGTTTTACTGCTTTAATATCTCTGTCAAAAAGGTACCAGTTCTTCATAAACATTTGTATATTCATTGCATTTTCTACATTGTATTTCTACATTAATTGCCTAGCTGGGTCTTGAATTAAGATGAAAAACAAAATAAAGAAAAATCACAAACCTACCTTCTTTGGAAGATAATAAACTGCCTCAACAACAACAAAGAACAGAACCCTTTTCTGAGGCAACATAATTACAAAAATAGTATTTGAATTAGCTTTTAGGATTTTTGACCTTAGTGTATCAGAATGGTATTTGTCAAATAGGCTTATGGCTTACTCTGAGTGATTTTAGTGACTCCAGTGGGGCTAGTTATAGTGTGAATTATTATTCAGTAAGAGTAAGGAGATCAGAATTAAGACCTGCTATGGTCAGAAGGAAAGAGGGTTTTATCTGATTTGTCTGTGATAGATCTGCCCTGCTGCTAACTCCCTGGTATTTCATTTAGTTTCTTTTTAGAGACTTTTGTTAAGACTTCCAAGGGGTCCTAAGAGGACAATTGAGCCTTTATGGGCTTTTTTGCAGAAGCAGGGAAATAATCAAGTTGTTGGTTTTCTGGTAGTGTTGATTTATTTTCCACTCATCTTGCAAATATTTGTTGGTAAAATTTACTTAAAACAAAACAAAACAAATCATAACAACAACAGCAACAACCAAAATAAATAAAAAATAAAGATAAATAATTTTAAAACAACAACGGTCAAGTAATATAAATTTGGGCTTTGAGAAAGCAAGAGAGGGAGCTTTAAGGTTAATCTGGCTATAAGGATTTCCCAAGTATACAATAAAATTATGATCAGCCCTCACAGCGGAGAGGGTTGTACCTTGTGTTTTCTAAGAGAAGAGATTTCCATCTGAGCTTGTCCCTTGTAAGAAAGGCTTAGAAACTAAAGAAATCAGGCAGTTTCTCACAGGATTCTACAAAAATGAAACAAACTGGTTTAGCCTCTGAAGTTAGTCAGCCACTTGCTGGGCTCAGTGGTGCAAAATGACTCATCTGACTACCTGAAGGCTTCCCCTCAGGCAGCCTCAGGGTCCTGCTTCCTTTTGCATAGGGAAAGCAGCCTGGCCAAATCTGGGCTGCTTCTGGCTGTGCCTCTGCGTGAGCCCCTGCAACTGGTGCACAGCAGGCTGAGGCCTTCCTAACGCCCCACTTTCAGAGGAAGCCTTATTTTTGGCTGTGAGAGCAGCACTGTTTCGCTAAGGACTGATCTTTCATCCTTCCTAATGCTTGTATTAAGTGCCTATAGCAAACCAGGGTATCTGTGTGCTGCAAGATGGCCAAAAGAATTTACAGCCTTTGGAGCCAGTGGGACTAGATTTCCTCAGGATCGTGGCCTCAGCGTCCTGCAGCAAAAAGGCCGAGAGTTTAGTAAAGAAACTCTCTCAGGGATTTGTAGTATTGATGACTTTAACCAAGGCTGGCAGCCCTGGGATCTTGCAGCTCTCTCCGGGCCTAATCAAAGGCCATTGACGTAAACTAAAACATTTGACTTCAGAGAGCTGTGGATCAAACTCTGCATCTACACTGGCTGAGCTTGCTCTCTGCTCAGACACCACCTCTCTTTAAGTTCATTTATTCCAGCAGGTCCCTAGCCTCATTCCTCTCCTCTAAGGGCAGTTCACAGGTAAGATGCCCAGAAGTAACTCTTGCCTTCTAACGGTGTGGTTTCACTTCATACCTAATTCAGTGCAACTGCTGGCTGGCAGCAGAAGTCCTACCCCTGTTTTCCTGAGCCCAGGCTTTGAGATCATATCATCCTGGATGACTTGATAGAAAGCGAACCCAATTCAATGTGTCCTCCTCCTTCCCTGCCCCAAAAGGAGTCACTGTTATTTCAAAAGTTTTCTGCATTTGCCATGGATTAGTGTAATGTGACTCTAAGACACGAGTCTCAAAAACTCTGCCAGGGGCATAACATAAAACCTAAGTTAATTTAAATTAAGGCAAGGAACCTAGACAAAGAAAACATTAAGAATTTAAGTGAAAATTATATGTAAAGTATTACTACCAGCATACAAGACCTAGTTGAGAAGCATTAATTAGATAATGGTTAAGATGGATATTATGAGTGTGAAAACAGCATTTAATGTATGTTATTATACTTACTCTGATTCTCCTCTTTTTCTTTTTTTTTTTTTTTTTTTTTCCCTCAAGCCAGTTAAACTGTCAGTCAGTCTTTAGCATCTCGGTTTTCCTTGTTCTTGATTTTCCGCGAAGTATTCCTGGCCCACTGCAGATAGGTCACAGCAAAGAGGACAATGTCTCTCCTTTCTTTCCTCTTTCCCCTACAGACCTTGACACTTCTTTTCAGGCCTAGTTGCTCAGTCTTTATTAACAAGATGCCTTTTACTGCATTCTTTTGCCCAGACACTGATGCGTAAATAACTTCAGATTTACATGATTAAACTGGCAGAGGGGAAATTTAAACTAGATGTCAGGAGGAAGTTCTTTACAGTGAGGGTGGTGAGGCACTGGAACAGGTTGCTCAGGGAGGTCGTGGATACTCCCTTCCTGGAGATGTTCAAGGCCAGATTGGATGAGGCCTTGAGTGACCCATGCTAGTGGGAAGTGTCCTTGCCTATGGTAGGGGGTTGGAACTAGATGATCCTTGAGATCCCTTCCAACCTTACCATTCTATGATTCTATGATTATCTTAATGTTTTTTCTTCATATATAATCTCATTTTAATTTGTCTTCTAATTTAGAGGATATAAATATCATCTTCCATATTATTCCTATTTTAAAATATACCCTTGAACCTCACTTAAAGACTTGAACTCCTTTACTTTGGGTATTCATGGTTTGAAAATAAACTCATAAAAGGAATACAATATCTATTATTAACTTCCAACTTACAGTACTTTCAACACATCTTTCTACCCCTGTTGGAGATTCTAAGCAAATATTCTCAGGTTCCCTTAGCACTGCCATGAGAAATTCTCCCTATGTGTCCTCTCTTCTCCATGGTTTGAAAATTAAAGCTCTGTCTTTAGCTATATAAGACATACAGCATATCTTCCTGAAAGATAAAGTTCATACCAGATTTAAGCTACTCAGCTGTTTCAGAGCTCTGCTTTTATGTCATGTTTATGGATTTCATGATCTTGGAAGCAGACTTGCATACAAAAACTGTATCTTTTAGTGGTACTCATTGGCAGGGCTATTATTCTTTAGGTTTTAGTCTGGTTTACTGTTTCAATTTTGTTGATTTGAGAAAATCTTGAAATCTTTACTGAAAAAGTCACTCAAACAAAACCCCAGATTACTTAGAACAAATGAGAGAATAGTTAACATCCTTACTGAAATGCATTTGAAGGTCTACTTTATCTCAATTAAGTATCTTGTATTCGTTAGTATTCTAGTGACTGCTTGTTCTGCCCTGGTGTAAATTAAAAGTGAGATGTTGTAAGTGAAGTTGCACAGGTATTGTGACTCTGAGAGAAAAAAAAAGCTGCTAGTGCCTTCATGAAATAATTTACAGGTGCTGACAAAGAACTTCAATTTCCAAAAATCACTGAGAACTAGGCAGGTTTTTTTACTAAGCATGTTTTTTTTCATTTTGTACCTTCTCTGTCAACTGCCACCAGCACAAATTCTCCCACTTTCTTCAGGGAAGCTAGACATTTGCCTTTTATGCTGTGCAAAGTAGCTTCTTATTCGAGCAAATGGAAAAACATATTGGAATGTTTTCTGTTTAATTGATTGGAAGAAGCTGAGGTTCTTGCCACTCAGATCCTTCAGCAAATTGTATCTGCATGATTTTTGTGCACTCATGGCTCTGAAATTGTCAAGTTGGCAGTGAAATGTGCAACAAGGGGAGTGAGAAAAGGTACTAATTCTCATAGCAATGGGAATTTCCATCATTCTTACTTGATACTTTTGTATTTCTTTGCCTTACTTTATGAAGTAAATCTACTACAGATAAAGACTTTTACAGCAAGATACTGTTTTTCAATGATATTGAGGAATTTAGAGAATCTTCATTGTCCTTACATTTCTGTTTCTGGAAATTACCGTATCGGTATAATAACTCCGTTGCTCACTTCTCCAACTGGGATTGCCACAAAGAAAAAAAGTCTAGGGAATTGCTAAGACTGGGAGGGACAGGATGAGAAACACCTGCTTTGCCCTAGAGTCTTCTGTATTTTCTCTTGCATTGTCATGCTCAGCAACTCTATCCTTACAAGAGGACATACAGATGTGTCTTTATATAGAAGTGAAAGTCCCTCAAAGGCTAATTTTTTTCTGGAGAATCAGCAAAGAAAATCTTGTAGGGCTGGCTTCAGATGTAAACACAGGCCTAGCAGCACTTTAACCATTTACCTCCTGATTGGTATTAGGACTTTAACTCTTTGTGTTGTCTTAAATTGTCAAGTCTTTAGCCTTTTTGTGTCCTCTCTGTCCTATTGCTACCTCTTCTGAGAAAACTGGGGAGATGTAAATAAGTTAATAGATGCTGCTTCAGAGGAGAAATAAGAAGGGGGGCTAAGAAGAGGGGAAGGCCTGTACTTTTCAAAAGGAAACCATCTATGAAGGGGAGAGAAATAAAGAACTGCAGATTTTGAAGGGTTTGAGAAATGCATCATCTACTGTTAAGATGAAGAAGACAAAGAAGAGGCTTTTCCAGACATATCCCTGACAGCTCATTGCATCTCCCTGGTACGATGTTTGGCCCAGCCATACCACATGCATGTAGTGATCTTTCCAAGACCGTGGCACCTCAAAAATCCACTTGACAAGACCATGGCAATACTACCCACTTGAATTTTTGGCTACATTACTGTGTAAAAAAATTGAACTAAGGAGATCTCTATCATAAGCAAAGTAGAACAAAATATGTCACCTCATAAAATCCAAAATATATATATCAAGCTGTAGAGATTTTTTATGTTCTGTGGGCTATGGCTGTGACCTAGGGGAAACTTAGGAACCTCCAGGTTCAGCTTTCCATTCCGACAAAGTCAATGTGAGAACTCAGGTCAGAATAAAGCACACGCAGAAGATTACACTGAGTCTCAAAACAACCACTTAAATACTACTTTGTTCCTGCAAATCTTTGGAAGGCTTTTTATTAACTCAAAGCAGGGCAACAAGAAGTTTTTAAAACTACAGTTTTGCTGCAAAAATTATTTTCTACCTTCCCATCATTTCGAATTGCATGGCTTCTCTCAAAACAGGTGCTTTGCTTTCTAGAAGCCATGTTAGTGGCTAGAGACATGGAAAGTTTCCCAGGCAGTCACTTCTATTGCTGAAAAAATCAAATTCACTTGTATTGACTT
>VWYK01064087.1:0-12649 GCA_013399775.1 Semnornis frantzii | reverse complement strand
ACCCAAGGCTTGTGGCGGGGTTGCTGTTGGTAGCCGTCAGAGGCTTTAGAGTTTCCCCAGGCTTCTGGGTGCTGGAAAAAAGGGACAGATGATCTCTGACCTGTTCCTGGCTCTCCGGACGATTTGTGTTCTCTCCAGGGTTTCTGTCTGGGCAGAAGGCTTCCAGGTGCAGGCAGGGTGTCTTGCGGTATGCAGTCTGGGCACGGTGTCACGCTGGCTATGCAGGCTGAATGCATGCAGGTATGAGAGCCTCAGCTCAGGATCAATGAGGCAGCAGGCACAGACACATCTTGTAATCGCGAAAAGTGCCTGTGCTCCCTGCTCATCTCCTTTTATCCAATACAGCCCGAGACTAATGGGCCTTCGGACATGAAACAGCCAATCAAATGGCAGTTAGCCAAGATTTGGCCATATTAGGTGAAACCATAGGTTTGCTTTACCCTTTTTTGGGCAGAACATAGGCCTTGCACAAGGCAACTGTGTGCACTTTTTTACTGCAGTTGCTGGGCAAGCCACAGACCCCAGACTTAGTGGCTCCAGGATCTTGGTCCCTTTTCCTGTGGTTGCTCTCCCCAAAACAGAAGGAGGAAGAGCAGAAAAACCTGTCTGGGCAAGCCAGGAGATGCACAAGCCCAATTTGGCCTGCTTAGGCCCACCACGACACTCACTCTCTAAACTTCAGAGATTTGAAAAGCAGGAGTTGGCTCAGAGAAACGAAAAAAGCCATTGCAACCATATCTGAAGACATAGAAGTCATCAAGTCAAGGATGTTCTGCCCAGATTTCCCTTCAGGGATGTCAGATAGCCAATGTTAACATTGGCTAGAGCTACACAGAGCACCAGTGGTGCCAGCAGACCAAAATAAAGTAGTTAGAAGTTAACAGTCTGTTAACAGAGTTCAAACTGCAAACAAGATGCAAACAGCAAGAATGATTGCAAGGGCATGCCACTATATAGGATGCATTTTCTGTCACTTACAGTCTTTAAATCAAGATCGGACAGCTAACAGACATGTTCTATTTCAGCCACAAATAACAGGGCTTTAGGCAGGAATTACCAAGTAAAATTAAGTCAGGGTAAATGATTAGACTGTTCCTTCTGGTTTTCACATCTATGAAAATCTGGTTTCCCAGGGCAGCTGCCCTCATCACAGAAAAGCAGCCCACACAGGATGCTTGAGATCTGGAAACCTGCTGCTATCACTTCATCAGCTGCAGTCCCTGCTGAGGGCTCAAGCTTGTGCCACTAGGAGGGGAGAGGGTTGACACATAAAGCTGTATCTTAACACGCTAAGCCACTATGCCAGCTGATTCCTTTGCTGTTCTGAGCTAAGTAATTATTTAAAATAGCTGTAAATCAGAAAAGAGGTTTGCTTTTAAAAGTAAAATATACTATAATCCACATGTGAATTAAGGCCCCTGGCTATCTTCTCTCTCAAACATGTACACGAACACCAGAATAAGGTAATTCACCAAAGTTTTTGAGCCTTTGCACTCCTTTTCCTGATAATAATTTCATAAGGAGTTTGGATGCCCTGAGTCTTGGCTGCTGTAGTCCAACTGATACTACCACAACTGCAATTAAAAGGTTTACCTATTTTCTTAAAGAGTCTGTTAAGACAAGTCTATAGCTACACAGGAACAAAGCGGTGCTCCTTGTTCCAGTATAACAGTGCTCCGACCTGCTGATTGTGGGGCACTTGGTATTATGCACCACTACATGTTTCTGTGGGAAGGTGACAACTGGAGGTGTGGCTGAACAAGATGAAAGTCCCCAGAAGCCATGGGTGAGCAGATGTTTGCATTACCTCCTGTAGCAGGCTTGGGGTTTTTGACAGCTGGCAGTAAACTGCTGCCGGCTGATTCTGCTCATTTCATTTCAATAAGTGGTAGTGGAGTACCTAGCAGGTTTTGGACAGGCAACCGTTTTTACTATGAGTGAAAACACATTTGTGCAAGTCATAATTAAAGGATCCTGTTTGTTTGAAAGTAAGCCAAACCAAGTGCTGGTGACAGAAGAGCAGTTCTGCCAGTTTCCTCCAGCCAATCTGCATCTGCAGGGCGAAACCTTATGGTGCTCTCACTGAATTATCCAAAGTCCTCATCCTTTTTTGCAGTTTGCCTTTGGGCGTGTTTTTCCATACTTGATTTTATCAGCGTGTTCTAGATATACTTGACCATCAACCTTTTTGTTCTGGTGTGCCAAGAATAAAATAATGCAGGCTTTTACCAATTTCAGCTATGTATCTTCTGTTCCACTAGTTGGAATGTCAACTACAAGACCCTTGAGATCACAGCTTCACAGCAGTATTTTTAAAGTTTCAAACACTGGGGATTGCACTGTTACGCAAACCAGATTGTTCCCCAACATAGAATTGCCAATGAAATATCTATTTTAATATCTTTTTAGCACTTCTAGTCTTATTCCTCAGTATTCGCCTCTGACTATGTACTTTTAACTGCTTATGGGTTGTAATGCTTTCTTGTATCATTCTGCAGTAAATACAGAAATTGGTGTTTGTACTTCAGAATGAACTCAGCCAAAATGCATAGGAAAGAGAAGCTTCCCGAGCCTTTCAGGTTCTAGATGAATTTTTGCAATGTATGGAGAAGAGAAAGGAAAACTGCTAGGCATCCGTGAAAGGAAAGCAGTACTTGTAAAGCCATAAACATAAATGCCCTAGAATATGGCTCCAGGATCAAGAAAATATTGTGGGAAGTCTAAATTCATATAGCTAATTTTAAGTAAGAACTGTCTGAAGGCCTCAACGGTACTCAACTGTATTCATGCCTGGCTTGACCCCATTGCTTCTGAATTCCTACATCAAAGGCTTTATGGCCACTTCTTTCAAAATAACACAAAATATATCCTTTTGCTAGACTGTGCTGAACAATGCCATCAGGGAAATGAAACCAGATTCCTAAGCCTGCTCCTCAGAGTAGGTGTCTCAGGATCAGCACAGCTGGGGATGGCCCCCCTCAAACTTTTGGGATGCTTCCGGCCTCAGTCTAAAGCCAGGTGCCAGAATTTCATGTATTAGAGAAGTGCATCTATTTTTTTTTTTTCCGAACTCCAAGGAAAGGAATTACTGCTATGCTTTTCGGACCTCATCAAGAAGAAAGATATGACAGTCTTGTCAAGAGTTAGGGCTGGGCTAGCTGCTAAATGAGTGGCGTGCTGTTAGCCACTCTCCCTTCCCAAAGGGGAAAAGAAAGGGAAAAAGGGAGAGAAACTTAGAAAATAAAATTGGAACTACATTAAATAAAATAATGATAATAAAATACATAGAAACATCAATACCACTGTTGCTTATATCCAGCAGAAACAAACCAGCACTGGGAAGGGCATAAAATATCCTAGGGAATTCAAATGCCCTCATTCCTGTGCAGCACAGTAGTTGCTTGTCTGAAAAATTCAGAATACAGAGCAAGTGGGTGCTCTGCTGACTTTGGGCTGCACCCAGACCATCATCTTCCCTTCACAGGAATAAGAAAAAAAGGCATTTCTACAGCTGGCTTCTGTGCTGGTCCCTAAGAGGGGAACCTCAAGCATGCCACAGGCACCCTGGGGTCTCCGTTCTTTATGGGAAGAGTTGCTGTTCTGACAACACACATGTGCTCCCTACTGCCACAGAAGGGCAGAACACCAGGTGCTTCACCATACCTACCTCGCTTTGCCTTTTGGCTTCCCAGCCCCTCCCACCACATCCCTACATCTCTTCAGCACATCTCAAGTGAAAACTAGCAAGGTTCTCAGACCACTACACAAACCCAAATAGGTACACAGGGCAAAATGACACTGTCCTTTCAGTAAAATTTGGATCCATCTTCAGTTTATGGCTGTGTGGTGAAGAGGGAAGGGGAGGAGACCACAGGGCAGTAGGACTTGCTGGGGGCTGTAGGTATTTTTCTAAGTCTGGAAGCAGTTCACAACTTTCTTGCTGATGATAAAGAAAACAACACATGAAAGTGCTCCTGAGAGGCTCAATACAGGGTCTCTCTGAGGTTCAAATCTCAGTTTACACCCACAGAAAAAAACATATTGCTAGCATGAGCTCATGACATAGTGATCTCTCTCTGAGTGCTCATTTTGGCTTACTCAGTTGGAACTGCCTGCTCTTTTTTCTGTAGCTCAGTCGTGTGATATTTCACCTCACTCTTCATCAAGGACCAGGAGGGGCCTGTATTGCGATGGAATGAAAAAATAACAACAGTTTAATTTAATGTGCATTCCTTTTACAAGAGGCATTTTGAAATGACAGACACAATTTTTATTCTCATACTCAAAGACATTCTTTGTAAGACAAAGAATTCAGGTCTGTGTTTTCTCTTTTTCTTCTCTATCATGAAAGAGCTTCTTTCAGTTGACACAGGCTGTCAGGTTTTCACTGCGCTAAACAGATTGTTGGCAGACAGTGGGATGGTAAAACGAATTAATCTACACTTAACTAACATTTTTTACTTTAAGAAGTGGCATTTGAAGCTTTACAACGATTCTGTCAGAGGGTTACATGCACATTTCACTCTCAAGTAGAGAAGGCATCTGACTTGTCCAGTGTCAGACTGAATGTACTTGATCTAACATCTACTGAAATCAGTAAAAGATTTCCTGTGGCTTCAAGATGTTCTGAGCTGAAATGTAAGCTAGTGACAAAAATAGAAAATAACTCATGACCCTCAAATCTGTCTTCTAATTGCTATTTTAGGCTACTTTCCTTCCTTCTGTTTTAGAGCTGACTTAAACCAGAACATTAGCCAAACTATGATGATTTATTGTAAGACTGTATGATAAAAGAGAACTTGTGTTAAAGCTTTCCAGCAAAATTTCATAGTGCAAGGACAACTAATAGTGCTTGGTAGCCAAGATGATCCTTAAAGGAAATAAAAATAAGCTGAAATATCCCCGTGGGCTTCTTTGCTTGAGCACTAAAAACTTATCTGAAATGCTTTATTTACTGCAACAATTTCATGTTGTTATTATCTAGATTAATCACCTAACAAGCTATAGCAGAAGTACCAACTACAAGTCAAGACTCAATAGTGTACCAGGGAGATGAAAAATCTGGGCTGTACAGAATTGCACACCATGAGGCTGCTAAAGAGGTGCAAGTCTTCTACAATGCGTGATTAAATCTTCTCATGAATCTTAAATACACCTTTTTAATTGCATAAATAGCAGTCATGTACTCATACCATAGGATTCACTTGGAAATATAGGTAGCTCTCAATTATATGCAAGTAAAGCATCATGACTGGGAATTAGTCATACCACAGATGTGAAGGACATCCAAATCGATGTGAAAAAAACAAGCTCATTTACTTGCACACAATACCACCCAAATGGCTTTACTGCTTCCACTTCCTGAACTGGGCAATGCAGATTTGCCAGCAAAGGTTTGGGAACAGCAACATCAACAACAGCGTCATCAACATTTTTCTCCCACTAGGTGTTCATAGTATATTCTCACTCTGTGATTTACATACACTTCACATTAGCTGGGGTTTTATTTTCACTGGGTAGCCACTTCTTATTCTACCTAACATGTAAACCAAGCGCAGTTGCCATAATGGAGGATTCTTCCAACTACCTGCTAAGAACAGTCTTGCAACAGAAAATAGCATAACATTAGCTTCATTCTTTCTCTCCTTCCCTAAGTTCCAACCCACTTATTCACTGGTCTCGAGGCATTCTGACAAAAAAAAACCAAACCAAAAACCAAAAAATCACAACCAAAAAACCTCAAGTTTCCAAGTCAAAGGTCTTGAACAGAAAATGGCTCTCCAGCTACCTCTTTTCTCTCTCACATTAACAGCCTTCTAGGCTGAGGGCCAGCACTAACTCATGGTTGGGCCAGGAAAGGACAAGCTCACAAGCTCACTCATATTGCTGGAGCTTCCCAGGCCAAAACTAACATGTTCAAATCAGGGCACAAGGTGGCCAAAACAGACTATGGAACATAGGCACTATGTGTTCACAGGGGGATGAAACCAGTTCGTAATCTCCACAGGTATCAGTTTCTGAGCAGATGGAAGAAACATCTTTATAAAGAACTTGTTGAGAAAACCTGCTATTGGGAGGCAAAGGCTCAGATGAAATGACAAGGTTTGTTTCCAGAAGAATTCATCAGAATCTCTTCTGGCCAAGCAGCAAACAGAAACAAACAAAAAAGTTTGTCCTGGATACTAATTCTGTCCTGAGCATTAAGAAATCTAGGCAGAAGGAAACTGGAAACCCAACCAGGCCTTTGGATCGTAGACTTGGAACAACCTAAGACAGACAAGCCCAAAGGGACAGATACTTTCTTTGCTTTCCCCTTTGGTTACAGCCCCCATCCAGGCAATATCACTTCAACCCTCTTCAGATACAATTTCAGACAATTTCTTCACATCTGTGCTACTTTCTCAGCTAACCTCTGTGTAATCCTGCCGCTGATGGACTATACAAAAGAGAGATATAAGATAAAGTATGTATTGTTAGTGCAATAAAGCCTCTCTCATCCATATTTTTTCCAAGGACTTCAGTATATCAAGCAACAAATGAAGATTGCTCCCCACATGGTAGAGAAGAACTATCCTCGTACATTCTCTAAAGTTCAGTCATGAATCATGAAGTTCAGTCATGAATCATAACAACATATAAAAACATATGTTAAAAGTATTGGGTGAAATGGCCTGACTGAAGTCAGTGGCAGATCTCCTGTTTACAATAATGGGACTTCATCCATGAAGTTTCTTTTTGCCTGCATTTCCTTGGATATGCATAGCATGTATTAGGCAGATGAGCTGCTGAGCAAATACAGAGCAAGTAGGTTATTCCTTTCCCCCAAAACACTGTCTTCGTTCCCTGCTAGAAAATTTAGTTGGAATAGTTTCTTCAGAACATAATACCAAATTGTCAGGGATTGTCCAATCTGGGTTTGGCATAACCAGGTGAACTCACTGGCTGGTAGCCCTGCCGTTAATAGTGTGTAACAGCACCGTTTGGGACCTCTCCTTTGGTTTTCCACTCACATGTGTCTCTGTGTCCAATTTCAAACACAGTCGATCATGAAATGAGGAATAAACTGAACTGGAAAGGCTGAGAACGGGGAAGTGTATTGAAACTCCTCTCAGTGACTACAAGGGCAATTACCTGGGTACCAGGGAGAGTAAGGTGAGTCAGAGAAAAACATTCAGAGAGGATGCCCAGCCATCGTGGCAGCTGTGCACAACTTACCTCTCCCCCCTCGCTGCTGCACATTTGCATGTGTCACTGCTCTGCAGGTGCAGGATAAGACCCAGCCCAGCATTTCATCTGCTCCAGTTCATGTTCCTGTAAGTTAACCTTAACTGCCTCCATTTGTATTAATAAACCAGGCAGTAAATTGCAACAGGCTGGCATGTGTAGGCAAGGTCCTGCCAATAGCTGCCTCTGGCCAGGGCCACTGTGGCGAGGGAGGCGCAAGGGTGAAGGCCCAGGGAGTAAGGCACATACTCCCCTAGTCCCAAGTCACAGACCACAATGTGGGTTATCTGAGGATGTCAGACTGTGGCAGATAGCAGGTGAGCAGCTCCCCAAGGCAGGGAAATCTTTAGGAAAAAAAGTATCTTTGGGGGAAGGAGAACAGGTCTAAAGATTCTCTCTTGGGAGACTTTGGTTTCCTACTAAGTGGGTCCTCTGTGAAGTCACACCTGGCTTTGCCACTGTACAGCAATTCAGCTCTTAAAATATCTCACCAGGGTGCTGGGAGATGCAATTCCCTTTTCATAACATACATCTAGGAACTACAGCCATTAGGTGTATAAAAATTCCCCACATCAAAGTTCAGAAGCCAGTTCATGTTCTTAACTCCTCTGTTAGAAAGACAAAACACTTGGCTAAGATCTCGGCCTGGGATTTTTTGTCTCCTCAAAGAAATACAAAGGCACAAACCCGAGAAGATGGTTCAAGTGGGATTTTTAAACAGGTGTTTAGACAGAACAAATATTGATCCCTTGTTTCATCACTTTCTTAGCTGAGGAAACATGAAAGAATGAACAGAACATTAAGGCTGTTCAAACACTTTAAAAGGAATGAAAACATCCCACCCCAGCATGTCTAGCTAGCCCTCTCTGTCTGCCTCGCCTCAATTAATATTAACTGAGTGTAACTGAATATACCTTGAAAAATGAAACTACTCAATATGGAAGAAATCAAACTCTCCTGTTATTACTAGTACAGTTTCAAGGAACAAATCTGACTGCAGAATCTGCTGCTAAGGGCTTATGACCAAAAGTACCGGCTGAGAAAAGATCTTTTTAATTTCCCCGCAGGTGTATGTTGGGTGGATTTATTGAACTTTGGGCTGTAAGGCAAGGCACATCTGTTTGCTCAAATCTTTGCAAAGGGCAAAAGATGAAAAATTAAGAGCTTGATAGATGAAACTTTATACTATGACATTTGTAAGGCTTGATGTTATGGTTCTACTTCTGTGGGCAGGTTAATAGGACACACAGCACACAAAAAAATCTCACTTCAGCATTATTTATCAATACTCATTCTCTTGTGCATGCTGATTTAGTTATTTAAATTTCCTTTTACTAATGGAGAAAACCCTGCAACAGACATGGAACGTAGTAGAGATAGGCGAGTAAGGTAACCAGCTGAGACAGATATTTATCATAATGGTGCTTCTTAACTGCTCCTTGCTAGTTTTACTTACTGTCCTCTTGTCCTTGGTACCTTGTTCCCAGCACATGGATCAGCTATGCTCTCTGACAGAGTACATGGCTTACAGTGGCAGCAAGCAGCAAACCTTTCTCCTCACAGCTTGTGTGCAGCACAGTGTATGTTAAAACATATTAAATTTGCTGTGTGGGAGAACAAGACTGGCTCAAAGAGGAAAAAAAAAAAGAAGGAAAATGAGCAAAGAACATGAGGCAAAAGGAACAAATCATCTTCCAACAGTTTATGAGACCTTTGAAAAAGTGCATTATTTTGTCATTTAAAATGGAGTATTTCACTATAATAAGAAAGAAACCAATCATATTAACTGAGGCAACTAATGTAAAAGAAATGCATGGCTCCAACAAGTCAGATATGGAGAAAATGCCAACGAAGAGATTTTGGCAAGGCAAAGAGGACTTCAGAGCAGAGCGAATGCAAGCAACACTTCCTCTCCTCCCCTTCTGGGATGCAGCAGCAAGGAACACCACACATGCTCAAACTCGGAGCACTGCTGTACTGAGGCTTCATTTAAAATAAGAAAAAAAGAAGGCAAAAAAGGAGTTGCCAACTTAGTTTCCCAAAATTTGTTTCCTCAGGTATGCTCTTACACTTTAATTTTCTATCTCAATGTCCATCATCCAGAGTAGTCATAGAGGACACTAGGTTTGGCATAAAGATCTCACATGTTTAATGAAAAGGGAGACTGGGCTGGGCTTTTTGAGTGGAAGCTGTGCTATCACAGACATCAGCCACAGCCAGTTATCTAATTGTTTCACTGAAGTCAGAACTGACTTTGTGAGAATTCAAAGGCTCCAGGATTTCAGTCATGGAATCCGGAAGATCTGCTGCTCCAGAAGCAGCAATGCAAATTTGACATGGTACTCAGCAGCAGCACTTTTGGAATTTGGTGGCCACAGACTGTCAGTCGCAAGTGCCTGGTGGACCTCTGCTTCGCAGCCAAGTTTGGCAGCACAGACTAAAGTGGTGGCCTGTCTGGATCCAGCATGTGTTTCATTTGGTCTACTATCCCTTTCTCAGAGGGGAGAGGGAACAGATGATGAAACAGTGAACAGCCTGAACAGATGGACACATTTCCAAATAGTTCACACTGCACTGCACTGCCAAAGCTGCTGTTGCTGCCACTTGTCCTTAGAAAAATGAGACAAGAGGTGCAACACATATGGAATGAAACAGGCAAACCTACTTCTGTACTTGTGAGGAAACCTCCAAACTGGCACACACCCCCCATCCCCAGACCGATAGACTATCCTCAGCACTATAGGAAAAAGAATTTTGAAGAGCAAAAATACATCAATAGTAGCATCTTGGACCAGTAGCCTGGATGCAAAACTGTCCCAGCAACCACCAGAGACACTGCAATTTGTAAGGAAAAAGCTCTGCAGGCAACTACAGGCATACAATCCTATAGCCATAGCTATAGGAGCAGGATCCTGTCACACTGTGCTTAGTTACTGCTCATGCTGTACGTTTGCTAGGAACAGTGATTGCTGTAGGGAGGCAGTGAGCCAAGCCAGCTACATTTTATATCCAGCACTATTTCCCTGAATTGATCTTACCAAACAACTTGGAAAACCAATGCAGTGAATTTGCAATGATGAGTGCTGCCCAGTCCACTTTCAAAAGCAAAAACTACATCAGACACTTTGGAGGAGAGCATATTTTCATATGCCAACTCCACACTCGGTGCTCATTGTGGCAAATGATAGATCACAAACATTATTTCTATCATCGCGATACTCTGACTCAGGAGAAACATCAAAGCTGTCAGCAAAGTACCTCTAAAGTTCACATTTCTAGCAACTTCCGAATGAATTTTAGAAGATAGGGCCCTATAAACACAGGCATTTCCAGCAGGTGTTCTACTTCTCCTTTCTCACACTAAGCACTAAAGGTCCCTTCAAACCCAAACCCATTCTATGATTCTACATTTGCTTACCAACAAAAGGCAAAGCTAATAATTTTTTGTTTCCCATGCAAAGTCTCAGGGAACATTACTTTTACACTCTCTTGCTTAATACTAATTTTGTTACCCTTCTACTGGGGCAGGAAACCCTTTCAACAAGAACTCTGGGAGAGAGAAGATGAAAGAGTATGAGGTTTCCTATTCTTGGCAAATCATGTTATTCACAGGGGAAGATTTCTGAATTCCACCCCATACTACTTCATTCCTCTCTACACCAGAGAAATGCACCGTGCTAAAAAATGTGTAAAGTGATGTATCTTAAAAGGACAGTGTGAAAACACAGTACTGCCCTGGGCTATGAAAGACAACAGCTGTGTTGTTTTAACATGTGCTGTCTCCTGGTAGTTAATTCTAAGGTATCTCCCACAGATAATCACCAGTTTTGTTTTTCACACACAACCTGCCTCCCTGTAGGTATCAGTTATCTTCATGGCAGTTTCAAATGAACCACCTCTGTAGGAACAGGATGTAAGGCATACCCTTGCTCTGGCCCTTCGTTTTCTACACACCCACCCATCCCCTCACCTCTTCTGTTTCCTCTTTTAACAGCAAAACATTTAGGCTTCTACTCTTCTTCAAAGGCATGGGTGGAGATGCAATATTCCAAGCAGGAGAAAGTTCTCCCATTTCCTCATTGTGACCCTTAAGGATAGTGGCTTTTCGATAGCTACTTTCAATAGTAAGAGATACCATGGCAAGCCTCATAGGTCCTGGCATATTCCCAAGGACACGACTTTAATTTGTAACTATTTACAGGATTTAAGAAATTAAGAATAGTAAAGAGGACTACATGAAACACTCAGAAGCTAGTGCCTCCAACACAAAGAAGACAGCCTTTCGCTAGCAGATGTATTTTGGCATTCCTCATTTTCCCTACTCAGCTCCACCAATTACAAAGTATTGCCAGGACAGTCTCGACTTCATCAGTCTCATCCTAGAGTAAGCTGAGGCTAATAAACTGTTACTGAGCATGGTGCTGTGCAGCACAGGAGGTTAAAGAGAAAAAGCCTACAGGCATGATTTACTTGAGCATCCTTCTGACTTTGGTTCAAATTTCAATGGTTCATCTCTCATTCAGGCAGCACCTTTACCACTTGCAAAAAATGTGACATTACTTAAGCAACCACCAGAGCATTTTACATGCAGTGTGTGGTATCCACAGGATCGATGAAGAAAAATCAGGTGGGCTGAGAACTTGGAGGATGGAGAGAGAACAGTCATCTATCAACGTCAGCTTAGCTATCAGGGGAGAAAATAACATTTTATTCAGTCAGTATTTTCCTGTCTGCAAGAAAACTTCCCACCACAAAATGCTCCCATCACATAGTTCTGCACTGTTTGATGCAGGGAAGCACAGCCACAAAGAGGAACCTGGAAGAGCAATCCACAGCACTGCACACTGCACCTGGGCAATGTGAAGCTCTCCAGAACAGCTGAGAATCTCACAGGCTCCTTGGAGAAGCTTGTTGATGGAAGAAGACCAGAACATATTTGCAGGAAAGAAGTTACAGGTCATAATTAATCAGGCTAGCGATAGCTTCCAACTTCTCAGCAGTATTTTCCCCATTAAAGGCTACAATTGCCTTAAAAAAACCCAAACAAACAAACAAAAAAAGCTAAAGCAAACAAACAAACAAAAAAAAAAAACCCACCCATGCCCAAAGAGAAATTGAAACCTGTGTTAGAGAACACTGCTTTAAATAAATGCACGGCTATAGACCACAGGGCTATGTCACTGGAAGCAGGTGGACATTTTCTTCAGGGTTTAGGAGTCTGAAATACACTGCCCATTTTAAGCACACACTCTTCTGATGGCTGAAGAAAAAACTGCAGCACTGACCTGGCAACCACATGAAACAACATCCCTAAGAAACTGGTAACACCAGGAGCAGTTTTCTTTACCTTTAGGCAATTAAAGAACACTTAAAACCACACTAACAAAGAAGTTGCACTTCATTCTACTACTGTGCTGGTTTGAGC
>VWYK01064057.1:3711-15966 GCA_013399775.1 Semnornis frantzii | reverse complement strand
GAGTCCAGAGGAGGGCCACAGAGATGATCAGAGGGCTGGAGCAGCTCTGCTATGAGGACAGGCTACAAGAGTTGAGGCTCTGCAACCTGGAGAAGAGAAGGCTTTGAGAAGACCTTAGAGTAGCCTTCCAGTATCTGAAGGGGGCCTACAGGAAGGCTGGGGAGGGACTATTTACAAGGTCTTGTAATGACAGGACTAGGGGTAATGGGTTTAAACTGGCAGAGGGGAGATTTAGACTGGATGTTAGGAGGAAGTTCTTTCCAGTGAGGGTGGTGAGACACTGGCACAGGTTGCCCAAGGAGGGTGTGGCTGCTCCCTCCCTGGAGGTGTTCAAGGCCAGGTTGGACAAGGCCTTGAGTAACCTGTGCTAGTGGGAGGTGTCCCTGCCTATGGCAGGAGGGTGGAACTAGATGATTTTTGAGGTCCCTTCCAACCTTACCATTCTATGATTCTATGATTCTATAAGTTATGGGTCTTTGAGAATTTAATGTGGCTGTTGTGCTAGAATAAAACACCCAGGCATTTTCTCCTTTACAATCTCACTGTCCTAGGAGGACTTTAAATTTAACACCCCAAGAATTGTAACTTACACAGCCTGAAGCCATTGTGCTAAAAGAAAAACGAGCATTGATTCTGCTCTCACTTGCCAGACAGCTGATGAGAAATTTGCAAGTCAACGTGTTGTTATTTCCATTTAGGTCAGTATGATACTGCTTAACAAGCAAGAACTCACCATAATCCTGCTTTTTCCAAAAGAGTAGGCCACCTTTTATAGCCTTTAGGCTGTAAACTTTCATTGACTCTGTAGCGAACTAATAAGAGTTCCATCTCTTTGAGGCCTGATCTGCTGCAGGACCATCAACCAAAGCTTTGTATATCCCTATTTATGCACCTAAGTAAGCAGAGAGATAAATATAATGCAGAACTAAGGGAGCCTGTTTCAGAAAGAGCTGATGCTTGTGCACAAGTCCTCTGGGATTAATGTTGCCCAATGTTTTCCACTTTACACGACTAAGCCTCCCAGTTCTGAGAGTCCTGCAAAACTGCTGACATATTTGGCTGACATATCCAAGATCAGGTGATGGAAAAAGAGGTCACAGCAGAAGCAGTTACTACAAAGACAATCTAGGGAAATGTTTCCATGCCATTTATCTCTGCCCTCGATCTAAACGTTAAATGCTGTTACCAATCACACAAGTTTTTTGTCTTGTCCTCTGTGGTTTACTTGCTGTTCAAACAATGATGTTACACTGTTTACCTCATACTATAATCTGGGGCCCCTATAGTTTTCCTCCTTTCCCTTCCTAAGGCTTTCTGGAAGGCTTCTTGCATGAGGGATGTACAGTCACCACACGCTGAACATGTTTACTACCTTGGCCCATCAAGTACTGGACCTGCACTGGATCCAAATCTGCTGGGCTTCTTATGCTGCAAGCCATCTATGGCATAATGGAGTATCAGCTTGCAGACACTCTGTTCTTGCCCTGTCATGTTCATCTCTCACCAACAGATCTATTATATCTGTACATGCATACTTCTTAGACATATCAAAATTCCGTGGAAGTAGGAGAAGCCAGGAATTAATTTAACTATAAACCCAGTTCCGTTACTGTATTGATCTTATAAGCGCATCTCAGGCAGAACAACATTTCGATTTATTGTTTTGGTTAGAAGACACTGCTTACTAATGCCAATTTCACTTGAACTTTCTGAATTAAAAACAAATTACTCATTTTTTCCTCTTTCTAACCCTTGAAGCTTCAAGATGCATGTTTGCTTGTAAGAGGCCATTCCAAACCCAGGAAGAGTTTGAGGAATAACTTATAACAAAGTTCCTTGCAGACAGTTGTTTTTTGTTTTTTTTTTTCCCTGCTCCAGGCAGCTGTTGCAGAAATTAATTCTGAATCTCGGATCCCCACAGAGGACCACATTTTGAGCTGGAACTTAGAGACTTGCTCTTTTCTAACATTTGAGGATGGTTGCATTTTAGAATAGAATACCAAAAGAGAAACTGTTCACAAACAAATTTTACAACATAGAATTGAAACCAGAATTTTAAATGCCCATTTAATATCACCGAAGATAATATGTTCCCAAATGGCAATACTAAAGATGGCTTTATTATCATAAATAGATCCATATTATACTCACACTTATCCAATCAATACCATTCAAAGAGAAACCGAGGGGAAAAAAATAAATCTGTGCACTCGCTTAAAACCATAGATATGGTATGAGACATGATGATCTGATCTGATCTACATTCTTTCTTGGTGTTATTGGTGGAGAGACAGGATGTTCTGACTGCATGTCATGGAAGACAGGAAAGTTGTTTTGGTTCAGTAAAATAATTTTGTGCATCTCGAAAGGAAAAAAAAAAAAATCACATGTTAACATAAATTTGTACCTGAATGTTGGGATTCTGCCCATTGATATCTGCTTTTGACAGGTCAGGGAAGTTTGGGAGATCCAGGAGGAAAGACCTGGGTCCATCTCTTTGCAGGGATGTGTGTCCATTTTCCTGCCTGAATCGCTGCTTAGGGAATGGCCGGTGGGCAGCCTGGAGGTCGGGGTACTCTCTTCTGTTCTCGGGATTCAGGGTGAAGCTGTCTTCGTGAGAAGGGCCATCTGCAGTGAGCATGTTCTGGGGGAAAAAAAACAAGGCACTGTAACGACTGTAACGACTGAGAGCCTGCAGTCCTGCCAGTGCCCTTGTCTTCAGCTTCCTGCCAATGCTGGCTTCAGAGCAGAGCACAAAAAGTCCTCACAGCACACAGACTGGTGTCTCCTTACTGAAATGCAGTTGCGACTGGTATTTTCTAGGGTGCTCAGGAGTCTGGCATCTGACTCTCACTGAAATGTACTTGGTTCCAGTGGTGCAAAGCTGTAACTATCCAACACATTGTAATACTGTATCAAACTTGTGAGCTTAGCTCTTTCAGGTCTGTGAGACATTCCACTTTGTGGTAGGCACCTGCACATTTTCACAGTCATCTAAAGGAGCAAATCTGGAAATGTGATGCTCTGAAGCAACCCTTGGCAAATCAGATTGTATCACATTAGATGTCTCCCCAAAATGGTGAAAGGCATCTATTATAATTACAAATCATTTTAGTTTACATTGTTCCAAAGTGGAACAAAATCACTGACTGCTCAATGCATGTTGAAATTCATGGCGTTCAAAGATCCTGAATTGGCAACATCTCCCTCTCTCTCCTCAGTCTGCAAGAGCTTCCATTTCATTGTCAGTGTTCCTCACCCAATTTCTCTGGTCTTGAACATCTGAACCTTCTTCCTCTGGGATTTCATTTTCATGTTTGTCTAATGGTGAGATTGAATTTCACCAAGCTGTGGGTCAGCGGTTAATGCTTTTGTTATTGTTGAGCGTACTTTTGGGTTTTGCAGTATATTACAGCAGGCTGCCTTCGAACCAGTAGCACTGCTGCCACTGCCTTTGACCTCGCCAAGGAGACACATTTAGTATCAAAACACTTGCTCCCTGGGTTAGGACTGGCCTGGGGACTTGGGGCAAAAAAACAGCAGAGAAGTCAAATCTTCTTCTGGCTACTGAAAAAATGCACAAGGCAGATTCAGCACAGGTTTTGCTTTTGACTCAGTTGAAAAACTTTAGGCTTGAGGTCTTAGTAGAACTGCCTGGGGAGCTTTTATTTTCAGTTCATAAAGAGACAGCAAACATGGAGAGGGTAAACGTTAAAGACCTAGCTTTTAAAGCAAGACAATTAAAGTGGAATGCCCATATGTGGTTCTGGCTCTGCTGAAGCATACTTTTGCCAGCATTTCTGGTTAAATGCATCCTTCATCCAGTTCCCCTGTCTCAAATTAAGCTGGCATACCTTTCACTCAGCTCTCAGAGAACAGCTCCAACGCTTTTTCTTCTACTTTTGTTTTCATTTGCCTATAAGGTTCTCAACTGGCCCTTCAAGAGATTTTACAGTATAATCTGTGCACATAACAGGAAAATATTCAGTGAGTTAAATAAACTGAGATTTAAGAGTTAATCTGGGACTAAGCGAAATCAACTCAAGCCAAAATTAAGGTGGTGTTCCTCTCCTTCTCACTGTACTTCATTTCTAAAAAGCGAAACTAAATTTATCACTCTGAAGGTGCCAAAATGGACTTCTATAGATCTATCTACAGCAAAGTTAATTCTAAATTACTGTACGCATGCAATGCTAAAAAATGTATATGCTCCCAGCAGTCTGTATTGCTTGAAGGCTAAAACAAGAATGTGCCTCTCTGCTGAAGACCGGGTAGGACTTTCAGGTGCCTTTGGTGGGTCACTCAACACATCCCTTATTGAATACAAAGTAGAAAGCAAATCACACAGCAGCAAACTCTGGGGAACAAAACTGAGGGCCACTTAGCTAACTTTAGGTTCCTTACCCATATGGTAGTGTTTTAACACTTATCTAACAATTTAACTGCAACCTTCTTGGTGTGTGAGGATTAAATGGCTTCTCAGCCGTGTCTGACTAACAACAAGGCATAATTCTGACAGTATTAAATTACTTCAGATGGGAAGCAAAAGAAATGTGGTACCTAACTACTTTTTTTCTGGGGCATCATGCCCGTAATCTCACCTTTATTAAAAAGTGAGATTTTATTAAAAAATAATAAAATTCTCACATACATTTTCATACTTTCCCTATCTGCTTGCCACTTCTGGTTCTCCATGTTAACATACCGTACAGCTGGAGCTGGCCAAGGACTTGAGACCTACATTTAATTTTCTGATAAGACTTGCTGTGTGATCTTGGCAGGTCACGGTCTGGTTGTGCCTCAGTGGGGATAACAGCACTTCCCTTCCTCACTGTGATGTTTGTGGGGAGCTCAGCAACTACAATAATAAAAGGCTATATAAAAAGTTTTTAATAGTGTCAGACAGATGGAACATCACATGGAGTTAGTTAGGAAATTGTCATGGTGAAGTAATGACATCAGGCTGATCGGGCCTACTACCAAGCTGCTCGGGGCAGGGACTGTCATTAATTACAAACTGAATGAGTTGGGGTTGATTCACTTGAAAAAGAAAAATGTTAAGGGGACATAATAATTGCCTTACACCAAAGGCTGCTGCAGTGAGAAGGAGGATGCTTGCTCAGGGTGGGCACCGTCAGAAGAACCAAGTTCAGTGTTAGGTGCACATTCCTAAGGGCAGTCAGCTCGAGAGCAGACTTTTTTTGGTGAAGCAGTTGGCAGCTGGTCACTAGTGGTGTTCCCCAGGGCTTAGTATTGGGACCAGTTCTCTTTTAACATCTTTATCAATGGCCTGAACGAGAGAATTTGAGTGCACATGCAGTAAGTTTGCAGAAGACACTAAATTGGGTGCGAGTATTGATCTGCTTGAGGGTAGAAAGGCTCTGTAGAGGGATCTGGACAGACTGGATCGATGGGCTGAGGTCAGTTGTATGATATTAAACAAAGCCAAGTGCCAGGTCCCGTACTTGGGTCACACCAACCCCATGCAGTGCTACGGGCTTGGAGCAGAGTGCTGGAAAGTTGTCCAGCAGACAACTCCCTGGGAGGAGGTTGCAGTAAGGTGGGGCTTGGTCTCTCCTCCCTAGTGTCAGGTGATAAAACAAGAGGAAATGGCCTGAAACTGTGCCAGGGGAGATTTAGATTGGTTATTAGGAAAATGCTAGCAGGAACAATACAGGTTAAGCAGTGCAATTAGGTCTCGCTTCAGCTGCTTCTCTTCAGAGTAAACAATTTCAGTTCCCTCAGCTACTTCACGTAAGGCTTGCTCTCCAGACTCATCACATGCTCCAGCATCTCAATGTCCTTCTTGTAGTGAGAGGCCACTCAAGGTGTGCCCTCAGCGTACAGGGTGCCAAGTACAGGGACAAAATCACTTCCCTACTCCTTCTGGTTACACTATTCCTGATACAGGCCAGGATGCTGTTGTCCTTCTTGGCCCCCTGGACACACTGCTGGCTCATGTTCAGCTGGCTGCCAACCAGCAACCCTGGGTCCCGTTCTGCCATACAGCTTTCCAGCCACTCTGCTCCAAGCCCGTAGCATTGCATGGGGTTGGTGTGACCCAAGTGCAGGACCTGGCACTTGGTTTTGTTAAATATCATACAACTGACCTCAGCCCATCGATCCAGCCTGTCTAGATCCCTTTGCAGAGCTTTCCTACCCTCAAGCTTATTGACACTCGTGCCTAATTTAGTGTCATCTGCAAACTTACTGAGAGTGCACTCAATTTCCTGGTCCAGGCCATTGAAAAAGATATTAAAAGGAACTGGCCCCGGAGAACATGACTTGTGACCGGCCACCAACTGCATTTAATTCACCATCACTCTGAGCCTGGCTGTGTTGGTGATCGAGACAAGACATGCACCATGGTAGGGTTTACAGGCACCAAGAGACAAACCTGCATGCCTACCTGACACTGCAGTTAACTTTTAAAGAGTTGAACAGGTATTTGAACTCACTCCATTGCTTTCCCATTTTGTTTCTCCTCTGTTACATTCAGACACTAGCTTCAGGGAATTGCACTGTCTGTCTTCTCCCCAGAGAAATTACACAGAAATGGGAACTTGTAAAAATACCAAACTAGGAAAAAGGGAATGTCTCTGCATTTTTAGCAAGTGAGGAGTGCATTTCCCTCCTTTCTTCCTTATTTTAATCCCATTTCCAGTTCTGGAAAAACAACCAAGACAGAAAATAAGTGAGTAATGACTGGAGCTATAGAAAATGGTTTGGAGCAGCCGCTCCTTCTCTGACCTTCATGTTGCTTACCTTCCTTCATTCTCTCCCCACCTGCCAAAAGAAGGGCATATTTGCAAGCACTTCTAATCATGGACTTGAAAGAATTTGGGAGAACTGATGCAACTTATATACCAAAAAGCTCTCATACAGCAAGGGGATCTCTTGCTAAATCCCTGCTGCAGCTACACTGCTTTTTTATTTCTTGCACACTCCTTTGAAATATCTTGTAAAATGATCTTGACAAGAGGGCTTGAATTGAAACCCGACAGTCTGTCAGTGCACTTTCACGATGCACCTGTACAGCATCTTCAACCACCAGGAACAAGGAACGTTTATTTATTAGCAAACTTCACAGACGCTGTAAAAGATTATATTGCTATCAGAGACAAAATGAGGCCTGGGGCCTTCACAGAAGACCATTATAGCCATTAGGACTGGTTTCATTTCCCACCTGCCTACACAGATTGTTTCGATTTTCGAGGCTGTTGCATGTTTCCAGGTTAGCGGTAAATGATCACTCTAAAATTAACTGGTCTGGGGAGGCTGAGTAATGCACCAGGACACTACAAGAGGCTTTCACCTCTGGATCCAAGATCCATTATGAACTTGGGTCATCTAAATCATGGGGTTTATTTATTGTTTTCCTCTGTCACAATATAAGCAAGTCAGGACCTAGCAGGACGAGGTATGAGGACACAGTTAGGTAAGCAGACTGTGAAGTTAACAGCTGAAAAGCATTGTCAGAGATTCACAGGTAAAGATCTTTTAGGATTAAAGCCACATATAAGGCCAGGCAGTTAGAAGACCTTTGTTCTGTTCTTAGCTCTCTTCTTTAACAGGCAAATCACTTGGGTTCATATTTCTGTGGTGGCAATGAGCTTCACAGCTCTGCTTCACTCCAAGGAGTTGGAGTGGATGGTTCATATCTTCAGAAGCAGGCAGAGCAGAGGGGTGTCACATCAGCCACTCAGTTACTGAGACACTCTCCTTTTCCCTTAAAACATACTTGTCCCTCACATTCACATACATCAGTGAAGTAAAAAACATTACTTGTCTTTAGAAAGCTGCACGAATTCATTGTTGCAATCATTAATAGCATGCTTTAGATAATTATTGTTCGAAAATCACTTAAAAGGGACTACACTGGCTTGCATGTACACAACTGCTTTCACTTTGGGGCTCTGAAATATAGCATCTGCTCTCAACATTGTGCACGTGGAAGATGAATCACTGATTATAGATGGCAATCAAAATTAATAATGATAAAGAGTTCTGTTTATTGGGGTCTATTTTTTAATAAACCTCTGTTTAGCCTGGCAAAATGAGCAAAAGGACATCGTACCCAGTTCTAACTCGCAATGTGTGTGACCAAGTGGCTATGCAAAGACCAAACCCAGCCACTCCATAGGGTACTACCATGGGACACATGAGCTCCAGGAGCCCTACAAGCGGTGGAAGTGGTTTTTCCATGGAGAGTTGGATGGAATGGCAAATATTGTTGCAATGCCGCAACAATACTGCAGAAATTCAGAGCAGACATGTTGATTCACAGCCACCACTGGAGCAGTGGTCCTCTGTAGAGAGCTTAAATGGTGGGTGCCAGTGGCAGCACAGTTGCACAGTGAGGTGCTTGGGATGTATGCAGCCCACCACAGCTGATTTTCTGCCATATGCTGAAATGACTCTCAAGAGCAGCAGAACCTCAAAGCATCTGGGCACATTTATCTCAGAATCATGACTTGAATTTCAGGGTTTTTTACACTAAAACCTTCCAGTCCACAGAGAACACAAGAAACAGAACTGAACAGGTAGCCTGGACTTAGGTTAGGACTGCAGAAATCCTAGGGCAGTAGTGCTGAGGCTCCCTTCATGTCTAAGGTCTAGTAAGCCCCAGGTCACTCTTCTGAGGAATGTGGCCAATGGTAGGACAGGCCCCTCTGCAGTGGAAGAAAAGGCTGTTGCCTTGTTGAACCATCTGAACTGATACATCCCATGTGCTACTGCCATTCCTCTCCTACTAAGCCTGTTTATTCACCTGCAGACATCAAGCTTTGGTTCATCCTTTGTTCATTCTCTGGTTGGGAGTTTCTTTCATCAAGCTTGCTGTCTCTTCCACACCATTAGTAAACAGTAGGTCCACATCTGAACCGCTCTGGCAGACAATATTTTTTTCTCAGAGCTTAAGAAGAAAGCCAACTGTATTATACTCATTTTGGCAACCTATTGCTACATGTTGTGGACAAACATTTCACAGCACAGCTATTTTTCATGCTCTGTTATTTGCTTGTATTTCATGTTTTCCTTCAGCTGGAAAATACAAACATTATGGTTCAGCTTTGAGGTGAAGAACTGCCAGTTTGTATAAACACTTTGATAATAAAAAGGACTCAGTGGTGATTACAGCTCAACGTTTGCTTGAAACACCAGAGGCCATTCAGCAAATTTTCTAATGTAGTACACACTGGTGCTTTGTTCTTCACTAGATACTCAGCCATCCATGGGATGGCCTGAAATTCTGTAGGGCTTTGACAGATGTTCAGTGCCAAGTTTTGCTCATAGTTAACAAGTATTTTCAGTTGGCTAAGCTGGTGGTAAATACTTAGTTGCTCCTCATGATTCTGAAGATCTCCCTGTAACCACTGCCTGGCTGGAGCTCTCCATAAGGACTCACTGACTTACTGGTTGAACAGGCAAATGTCAAGCTGAAGAGCAACTCAGTTATTCCACTTTAGTGACCTGTGGTGCCGAAGTGCAAATTCTTTCTAAGTTCCAATTCTTTTTGGGCTTTATGAAATATTTTCCTAAATCGGTAATATAATAAAGCTTTGAATAGGGTTAATTTATACCATGGCTAAATTGCATTGAACAAGTCTGATCTCACCCATCATTTGCAATCTGCACCATAATTTACACATCAGGTTCCAAAAGGATGGGAAAAATCTGCCTTAAGCTGCAACCAAAACCACAAAGGCAAAGGGAATCCAGGATATTAATACCTTTTGTACACAACTTTCTAGTCAGGCTTTGCAGGACAGCACACACAAAGTCAGTGTAAATGAAAGAGAGCAAATATCATCTGAACTTATTTTCATGGATTTTAAACTAGGTCCGTTTGCAAGTTTATTCAAGTAAATCACTATGACTAGGATTTCACTAGGTGAACTGGTGTTAATAAAGTTTTCATCTCTCCCTAGCCAAAGGAGTAACCTTATTTGAAATCTTGTTGCCTTCAGTCGTTAGTTTCCAAAAACAGCTATTCCTAGCCTCTGTGTCTCCCTCTCATATGCCACTGAATATCCACACTATGCTTTCAAAAGTGTCTGTGACTCTGGCTGTATTAGCTGGCAGATGTTTTTAGAGACTAGAAAGTGTTTAGTCCCTGTGGACCAAAAGTTACCAAAAGTTACATGATGACTTCATCACATAAGCAAAAGCTAATAATGGGAAAGCAAGAAAGCAGACAAGTGTTATATTCCAAAAACATGATGTTTCCTATGCTTCTGGCAATATCACTGCGCCTGAAAAAAGGCAAATCACTTGAGTCTTGATGCTCAAAACATATACACCACTGAATCACTTCAAGATAATTTACTTGACCCTCCCTTAGCTGCCTTCCCACTAATATTTGTTTTCCTTTTGATGGAAGTTAGAGGGTGAAGGCAGAGGAAAGGCAGTGGTTGTTTACATTCTATATCTGGGCACCAACTATACGCTTCGGAACGCTTTCTGGAAGAGGTTGTTGCTACACCCAGGAGTTTACAGCCAAACAGCAGCAGAGACCTGAGCGGCTGCCTCAGGACCAGGCACCTCTGCTCCTGAAGAGAAGTTTTCTTTCAAGCCCGAGTGTAGAGCTTTACCCTCTCCATTTAGAAAACTTCAGAGACTGATACATAAGCAACTGGAAGTCATTGGTATGAATGGCATCTGTACAGGCAGTGCAGTAACTGTCACCATCTTGTATCAAGACATCAGCAGCGGACATTATGCCCCCTCTCTACAGCTCTGTGAACTGCCCTACTGACAGAAGAGGAAGCAGATATGCAAGAGGAAGGCCTCCCTCCACTGACATTATGAGGAAGAAGATCAAGAGAGCAGAGTAGATAGCATTGTGACAAGATAATGTGAAGACCCTTCTCTGATTAGGAGGGGAGAGGGAAAGGATTTGCCCTGGAGAGAAGTGTGGGCTTTTAGTATTATGAATTCCGTGCATGTATATAGAATTTTTCTTAGCCCAGTCAGGGAGGGGGCTATTTCCCAGAGTTGATTAAAGAAGCATGACTCGATTTTCAATTTCAAACGACTCGGGGGGCATTCCAATTGACTGCAGACAGGAAATGAATACCATACATGCACTGAACAAGGCAGATGCTTTTCAATCTGACACTTACGTGAAAAGAAAATATCTTCATTTCTGTCTCCTCTCCGCCCCATGAGCACTGGTTAGTTCTGAGCTATTTTTAGGATAAACAGCTTTATTTTTCGAACTTGTTACAATCTTAGCATGTGCCTGAAGCCACCCAGATGCCACTGAGAGCAAACTGTGTGGAGTGGGCCAAACGCATCTTTGTATTAGTCCCAGCAGCCTGGCAGGGTAGAAAAGTAGAAGAGGAATGATAAGCACAGTTCACGTCTGAGAGATCTGATAAAGAAGAGAGATGGGACCCTAGCTGATGTGCCACATCTTCAGGAGTGAGAGCTGCTTCTCTACAGAGATATTCCAAAGTATATATACCATAGACACTCTGGAAAGCAGGATGGAAGTGCAGTTACTGGTAGGCTGTGGACAGAACTCATTTCCAGCTACTGAGTTGTGCTAAAGAGATAAACGTAAATCTTTTCTCCTTGCCTGGTTCTTACAAGTAAACTGCAATAATTGTCATGGGAGTATTATGAGGGTTTATAACCTGAGTGCAATGTAACTGTGACTCCTTTTCTCAATGGCAGCAGTGCATTTTGGGGAATTGGTATATGATACACTTAGACCATGTGTGCAAATACAAGATTTCAGCTGCGCACACCCCTTGTATTTTATTATGGGAAGACTTAAATAGGATAAAGGGAAAAAAAAATCAGAAAGGTGATATTAATCTGGCCCTTACTCTGATGTTATGCAAATAATTAGTTCCCTTCATGTTAGTGTTAAGACTGACATAGCTGTATTCCTAAGAACGTGAAAAAATTATCCTCTTAGAAGAAGAAAGAGGGACAAGTAGGTGAGAAAGACAGCTCTGATTTGCGTTATTCAAAAAGTCATAAATGCTAGATCAAAGAAGATCAAGAATCAAATTCAGGATAAGGATTTCAGCAGCTTTTTCAGAGCTGTTGATCCCTCAAGGGCAAACTTTAAACACTAGGTGATGCCTCTAACTAGCCAGAGCTCCCACCTTATACCTGCTCAGCCTCATATAGTTTGCTTTCATCAGCTGGCACACTGGGGAAAGCAGAGACTGTTGTATCTGGGTCTGATGAAGGAGACATACAGCAGGGCATAGAAATAGCACACATGCCTTTTCTGTACCA
>VWYK01064039.1:0-10723 GCA_013399775.1 Semnornis frantzii | reverse complement strand
CTGCAGAAAGGCTGTGCTGGTACCCAGCTGGCACAGAGAGGCTGCAGAAAGGCTGTGCTGGTACCCAGCTGGCACAGAGAGGCTGCAGAAAGGCTGTGCTGGTACCCAGCTGGCACCTGTGTTTGCTATGCCAAGGGCTCTGCTTTGACCCAGGAGCTCACTGCTGGAGATGCCCCCGGGGGGGCAATGCCACCTGAGGCTCCGTTCAGCAGCCAGAGCTGAGCTCTGCTCTTCTGTAGGTCCTGTCGAGCCTGGCTTCAGCCTGGCACTTGTGAGGTGCCTGCCCCGGGCAGCGGGGCTGGGGAGGTGCCAGCTTTGGGGCCAGCTCACCTGGTGTGGCACCTCTGCTGGCCGTCCCGCAGCAGTCTGGCAGCCCGGGGTTGCCTGGGGGGAGCCTCTGGCCCTGCCCCCTGCCTGTTGGCATCTTCAGCACCAAGGGAATCCAAGCCCAGAGGCTGCAGGAGGGGAAGCAGCTCAGCCCCTGCCACCCTGCCCGGCCTGTGCCACTCCTGCCCTTGTGTCCTGCAGGGACAGCAGAGACCTCTCCCAGAGCAAAGCTGCAGCTCACAGGCAGGGCACAGGCTGCCAGCAGAGGTGCCAGCTGCCTCCTGCCTGCTGCCTTCCCTCATGCAACCAATGTCTGCAGACAGGGGCAAGGATGCTCGGGCAGAGCCCCTGGTGCCCAGAGCCCCTGGTGCCCAGAGCTGTGTGGCTGGCAATGGGGTGCCCCCCACCCCCCAGGGGCACACAGCCCTGCCTGCCCCCAGGCACCCAGAAGCCCAGAGCCACATGGGGCTGTGCTGCCAGGCTCGGGCATGCCCAGGGCTTGGCTGTGAGGGGCAGTGGGGCCAGGCAGGCAGCAGAGCACAGCAGGGTGACCTGGGCACAGGCCTGCCCGGTTAATCCCAGCTCAGTTCCTTTATCCCCTCTGCTTATAACCTCCCTGCTGGCCACCTGCAGCCACCCTCCCACACCAAGGGGCAGGAGGGCAGGGCTGACCTGCAGGCAGCACCCCGGTGGCAGCTCAGCTGCTGCTCCAGCTGGCATGGCTGGGGGGTGGCAGAGGCAGGGCTGGCAGCCTCTCGTGCCTGGGCACAGAAAGAAGGACCTCAGAGCCTCTGCTCCTCTGTGCCAGGCTCTGGCCTGGGTGGTCCTGAGTGCTGCCAGGGAGCAGGTGGACTCAGAGCAGGTGGAGGTGCAATGAGAGCTGCAGAGCAGATGGGGGCAGGGTCCCTGTCAGAGGGCTAAGGGATGAGGCCAAAGCAGAGCTTTGCCTGTCTGTGGGCAAGCTGCAGGTGACAGTCACAGAGAGACAGAGGTTGAGACATGGCAGTGACCTGTCCCATCGTGGCACTGCTGGGCAGGACTGGGCAGACTGGCACGACCAAGGTGGGGTGGGGGAACCACTGCAGGGCCATGCCCCCAGGCTGGTAGGGAGAGGGCATCACAGTAGGCTGTGAGTCTTCCTCCCAGGGGAAGGCAGTGCCTGGCACAGAGCAGTTTGCAGCCCTCCCATCTGCCCAAAGCTCTGCAGAGGTTCTACAAGGCCAAGAGCAAGGTCCTGCCCCTGGCTCAGGGCAGTCATTGCCTGGCTGGGGGAGCAGGAGGAGTCTGAGAGCAGCCCTGGGGAGAAGGACCTGGGGGTGCTGGGGGTGAGAAGCTGGGCAGGAGCCAGCAATGGGCACTGCCAGCCCAGCAGGCCAAGGGCAGCCTGGGCTGCATCCAAAGCAGTGTGGGCAGAGATGGAGAGAGGAGATCCTGCCCCTCTGCTCTGCCCTGGGGAGACTTCACCTGCAGGGCTGTGCCCAGCTCTGAGATCTCTTCTCACCCCCAGCACCCCCAGGTCCTTCTCTGCAGTGCTACTCTCAATCTCCTCCTCTCCAGCCTGGACTGACAGTGAGGACTGTTCCAGCCCAGGTGCAGGACTCTGCTCTTGTGGAGTCTCATGAGGCTCACCTGGGCTCACCTCTGCAGCTTGTCCAGACCCTCTGGATGCCATCCTGCCCCTCTGGCACACTGACAGCACCACTCAGCTTGGTGCCACCTGCACACTGCTGATGGTGTCTGGATCCCCTGTCTATAGCAGTGATAAAAGCATTGAACAGCTCAGGTGCCAGCAGGGAGCCCTGGGGGACAGGTCTTGGCACTGCTCTCCAGCTCGATTTATAAATCTCAATCAGCAACTTTACAGTGCCTGAAGGGGCTGCAAGCAGGCTGCAGAGGGACTGTGCCCAAAGGCCTGCAGGGACAGGAGCAGGGCAATGGTTTGGGATGAGAGCAGAGCAGATTGAGACTGGCTGTGAGGAACAAGTTCTGCAGCAGGAGGCTGCTGGAGCACTGCAGCAGCTTGCCCAGGGAGGTGCCTGAGGCTCCATGGCTGGAGATGGTGAGGCTGGGCAGGGCTGTGTGCAACCTGCTCTGGTGGAGATGTCCCTGGTGGGGGCAGGGGTTGGGCTGGAGGAGCTTTGGAGCTGCCAACCTAACCCATTCTGTGATGTTGTGAAGATGCTAAAGCCAAAATTCTTGCAGCATCTCCAAAGCATTTTCATCTTTCATTCCCTTTTCTCCCAGCTGCAGAACTGTGACACTCCTTGTGCTGGTCTGAGGCTAATGGGAATGTTTTAATGAAAAAAAATAGATGCTAGGCTGTGAAAAACAAACACTGGTTTGTGCAAGGGAGGGGATTCTGCCCCTTTGCTCTGCTCTCATCAGACCCCAGCTGCAGTCCTGGGTGTAGTTCTGGAGCTCCCAGCACAGGAAGGAAGGTGAAGAGCTCTGCAGGAGGGCTCAGGAGAGGCAAGTCGAGTCCAGGGAGGAGAAACTACAGCAGGGAGGAGGAGAAAACCAGGAAGACAAGAGCAAGCAGAGCTACTGCACCAGCAGCTGGGCACAGCATGGGCACAGCAAGCCCCAGGCCCAGGGATTCCTTAGGAACAGAAGGAAAGCAGAGGCAGTGCTGGCTGCTCCCTGCCCCAGCACCCCTGGCTCTGCTTTGCTGCTGAGGCTGCCCTGGGCAGAGCCTGGCAGAGAAAGCTTCTCCCTGCAAAGCAATGGGGACAGTCCCTGCCCCAAGCCAGAGGGCTCCTGAACAGGCACTGTGGGTGCTGAGCTCTGTGCCCTTCTGTGCCAGTCTAGGCAAAGAGGTCTGCACAGCACCACTCACCCAGACCCAGAGATCAGGAGATCAGGAGTGGTCCTGGGCACTCCACCCCGAGGTGGATCATTTGACCTGGCAATGCCTGGTGCTGGCTGCAGATCCCTGGGTCTGCCAGGGAGGCACCAGCAGGGCCAGCTGGCACAGAGCACAGGGCAGAGGTGGTTCACACAGCTCAAACACCTCTCAGAGATCATAGGGAAAGCAGGAACAGGACTGCCCAGCTCAGGGGACCTGGGGCACTCCTCCAGCCAGCAGCACTCTGGGCTGGTGCCACAAGAGTCTCCTGTGCTGGAGGTTGAGCAGGGCTGACTTTGACCTCCCCACGGAGTGTGGGCTCAAAACACAGCACTGGGCTGTGCCTGGGCCCTGGGGCAGCTCTGCTCTGCTAGGGGAAGCAAAGTGCCCGTGCATGCCCTTCATTCCTTGCTCCCCACAGCAGGAAGCCACTGTCCAGCTTTGCCTCAGCACCCACAGAGGGAGGCACTGCAGCAGCAGTGGGTGCAGGGCACATGGGAGGGCACTGTGGCTCCCAGGGCATGGGCAGTGGAGTTTGTCACACTCAGCCCTGGGAGGGGACATCACAGAACCATCTGGTGTCTGCCTTCACAGCCAGCACTAGGGCAGATCAGGGCTCTCAGTGCCAGCAGGAATGCAGGGCAGAGTGCAAGGGAGGAGGCAGGTCCCTTCTGGAAGTGGCTTTGCCCCATCAGGAAAGGGGCAGAGCAGCCAGGAGGGGAAACCTGTCCCCAGTTACTGCACCAGCCCCTGCTGTGTGCTGCACCAAGCTGTGCCCCTGTGGCCTCCCCTCAGTCTCTCCTTCCTCTCTTCATGGAAGCTGGGGGAAGAGGAATGTGTGCCTAGGCCATCAGCAGCCCCCGGGCAGCCTTCTGCTTCCCTTCCTGCTGCAAAGTGAACTTAGTAGTGCAAATTGGGAGCTTGGAGGACAAACTGTGGCACAGGAAGGGAGGGCACCAGGAGGATGCAGACTCCCTCTGCACAGGGAGTGCCCCGGAAAAGCCTTGATGGGGACAAGCTCCTGCTGGGGACATTCCCATTGGGCTCCAGAAGAAAATGTTTGCCCACCAGAGCAGGCAGCCACTGGCATCACCTGCCAAGGGCAGCAGTGCAGTGCCCTGCACTGGGCAGTTTCCAGGCTCAGTCTGCCAGGCTGCTGTGCCAGCTCATTGCAGCTGTGCCATCAGCTAGAGGGGTCAGAGCAGATGACCTTTGGGGTCCCTTCCAAGCTGACCATGCTGTGGTCCTGACCTCCCTCCATGCCCAGGTTTGGGCAGGGCCAGACTGTGTCATAGAATCATAGAATGGGAAGGTTGGAAGGGACCTCAAGGATCATCCAGTTCCAACCCCCTGCCATAGGCACAGACACCTCCCACTAGCACAGGGCACTCAAGGNCCAACTCTCTCAGCCTGTCCTCACAGCAGAGCTGCTGCAGCCCTCTCAGCATCTTGCTGGCCTCCTCTGCACTGGCTCCAACACTTCCATGGCCTTCCTGTGCTGGGGGGCTCCACAACTGCACACAGTGTCCTCACTCTCCCTTTAAGGCACTGCCTCTGCTCCCTCCCTTGCTTCCTGAGAAGCAGGAAAGTCAGAGGCTGACCTATGAGCAAGTGCTGTGTGAGGATGAAGCAAGAGGTGCTGCTGGCATCTGTCTGGCAGGCAGCAGGGAAGCCAAGACTCTGCCTGGCGGCGGAGCCAGAGGTGTTGCAACAGCTGCCAGGGGCTCAGGAGTGGCTCTGAAGAAGCTCAGAGGATGGGAGCAGTGCTGCTGGGCCTGTTGCATAAGCCAGATAAGCAGATAAGGCTGCAATATTTGCACAGCACTGTGTCCCCTTGGTGGCCTTGTTACTGGTCTCGTTTTGCAGGGCTTAATTCAGGGGATCTGCTGGATTGAGGACACCTTTCAGGTCGTCTCTTCCTTGGGAGGTGGCTGTGACCCAGCTCTGTGTTCCTGGGAGCATTAAAGGGACAGAGACACCTTTGCTGACAGCTGTGCCTTAGGCTTTGCAAATGTATCCCAAAGAGGCTTTGGAAGTGGCACCCACGAAAGGGCTTGGGCTGCTCCTCATGGAAAGCCTGTGGCAGTGCAAAAGCACCGTGAGAGGAGAGCAGTGACCTGCCAGAGGCAAACCCACTCTGCACAAGCAAGGCACACACAGCCTGGCACATGCCCAGGCACCCAAAGGGTGCACAGTGTGGGCACTCCGGCGTCAGGGGAAACGATGGGACAGGGATGGATGCACGGAGGGGGCACAGGCACGGCCCAGGCTCTGCTAGGAATTGTCCTGCTCCAGTAACTCCCCTCTGCAGGAGCTAGCAGGCAGCCCGAGGGGAGGGCATGGCAGCATCTACCCAGCAAAGGGGTGGCATCACCTCCTGCATTCCTTTGGGGTGTGGGTAGAGGGAGGATCCAGGCAGCAGGCTCCAGGGATGTGCCTCAAGCACAAAGGCACAGAACAGAGCAGTCAGTGCTGTGCTCTGGGCTCTTGCAGAGTCCTTTTGGAGCCCACCAGCAGGGAAGGATGCTGTAGTGACCACTGAGCTTCCCTCCAGGGGCTTTCTGCCAGGGAGTGCCACACCTCACACCAAAAGGGACCTGGGTGCTCAGAGCAGGAGGCTTGGGACCCAGCAGGATCCTGCCCCAGCCCCACAGGCTGTGCACAAGGCTGGGGGCAGAGAGGAGTCAGTGTGGGAAGTTTTTGCTCTGAGGACTCCTGGCTCCAGGTGACACCTGCCAGGGTAACACAAACCACCTCCCTGCTGCTGTCTGGGTCCTTGGGAGCCTTCAGGGCCATGCAGCATTTCCAACTCCTGCAGAGAGGGACCAGAGCCCAGGAGGAATCCCTCTGCTGCTCACACTCAGGCACCCTGTGTCTCCTCAGAGCCCAGCAGCCCCAGTCCTACTCTCACAGCCTGGGGAAGCTCCCAGGGCTTGCTGTGCCCAAGTGCTCTGCTCTGTGCCCCAGCAGTGAAGCTTTTCTCTCTCTCCTAAGTGGCTTTGGCTGCCCACAGCCCTTTGGCAACATCCATTCAGAACTCTCTCCCAGGCTGCTCCTAGCCAGGATGTGGAACCTGCAGGGCAAAGCTGCAGCACCTGTGGCAATGAGGGGTGAGGAGACACAGGGGAAGCAGAGCCTGCAGGGCTGCAGCTCGCAGCTGCTCCCAGGTGAGTCACTGCTGCACCATTTACACCAGCGTGGGGCAAGGCAGCCCCGGAGGAAGCATTCTTCATGCCAGGGATGGAGATCTTAGACTGCCCATAAAGCCACCGCTGCTGGCACCTCCTCCTACATCTGCACCACGAAGCATCCCTTCCACCTACCCTGCCCCCCACCTCGACCTCACCCACCAGGGGCACAGCCCAGTCCTGGAGAGTTGTTTTGTCCTCTTCACCCAGCCTGAGGCTGCCCCTGCAGGAGCCTGCAGAGCTGGAGAACGAAGTCATGGCAGCCTGAGCCCATTGCTTTGGACCAGCTGCCTCTGGCTGCAGGTAGCTTTCCCATCTGCCCTGTCGTGGGTTTAAAGAAAAAACCGACAGAGTAAAATTCTCAAACGAATTGGAGAAAAAAAACACAGAATTGTATTTGGAGAGAATTTGCAGATAGAAATTACAAGGCAGATACAGAATACATAAGCGAGCCCCCTTGAATTTTCCCCCATCCCAAAACTAAATCTATCATCCCCAGTGCTCCAATCCTCCCCCCCATGCCTCCAAGAGGCCTAAGCACAGCGTCTGCAGGCCCCAACCAGGCCTATCCTTACATGTTTGTGCAATAATGTAGCTCCTGCCCAGCAGAAGGCTGGAGGGGGAGGAGAAGAGAGCGAAATGGCCTTGCCGTGAGCTTATGAAGAGATAGCAGAATTGTGGGATTGAATAACAATCTTCAAGACCCAAGAGGACTTTCTTAACCCTATAATTCCCAACCTGGGACATGCCCCAAAACCTCTTCCTGGACAGTCTGAGGGAGCAAGCAGAGCCTGGCCGGGGAAGGAGCTGGCATAAGTGATGGTAAAAGCCTTCCCACTCCCTGCCTTTGCTTTGTGGCAGGGACGGCAGAGCCCTGCAAGGCTGCAAAAGCCACACTGGGGAGTTTTTTTAAATGCTAATTCTGAGTTTCCAGGCCCGAGCTGGCCAGAGGGCCAGGCTGAAATAACAAAAGCCCATTTGTTTTGAGGAGGGGGAAAGGAGAGGCTCCTTTGGCTTCTTTCAACACCAGAAATGCCTCACCCGCTGGATTTCTGGATGGAAAGGAGCAGGTGGGTTTGTAGCATCAGAGGCAGCGATAAAAACCAACCAAACAAAAAATCTCAACCTTGCCCCTTTGCTTGAGTTGTGTCAGAAGAGTTAAACACCTCACTCGGCCTCGTTTGTTTCACTCCACGGCTAAACAAACAGCCCGGGAGGGAAGTTTGGTCCCCCAGGTTGCAGGCTCAGCAGCCAGGGTCAGACAAAGCTCTTTTTCTGCAGGTGAGACTCTAACGAGTCCTACAGGAAAACCAAGAAATGTCAGACGTGACCTTGCTGGCAAAGCAGCTGTGCCAAGCAAGGCAGGCAGCCCTGGCAGCTTTGTAAGCAAGCACGGCAAGGGCACAGCCTGTTTGTGTTCCCTCGGCAGAGAGCTCCTTGCTGAGGTCACTGCGCTGCTCTGAACTGCAGCTCACTGTGGCTGATAGCAGAGGGCAGTGCTGGTGCTGGGCCACAGCAGCCTTGTGTGGGGCTGAATTCATCCAGGGAAGCAGCAGAGCCTGGCAGGAGGAGTGTGTGCAAGTTGGGGGGTGGGGGTGTGTGTGAAGGTTTAATCACAGCCTCCTGGTCCCATCCTCATCCACATCCCTGGAAAACCCTGGGAGCTGGACTCAAATTAAGAAAAAAAAACAGTTCTGTGCTGAGAGGAGAGAGAGATGCTTCAGATTCTCCTTCAGGAGGATCCAGGCTCCAGCCAGCAAGTACAGAGGGGGTACAAAAGGGTGCCCTGGTAACTGCCCACTGCCTTCCCTCCTAGCTATGGCCTTTCCCAAAGCAAACCCAGCATCTCCAGGTGGTTTATGCTTTAATTGCTTTCCTATTTGCTGATCCAAGATGTGGGACTCTCATCACAGAAAAAAGTTCCAGGAGGGGCTAAGTCACCCAAAGGAACCACACAGCACAGCCAAGAGAGGCAAGGCACAGAGGTCATGCAGCAAGTGCCAGGCCCCAGGGCTGCTGCCTGCCTTCAGGAGTTGCTCAGAGCCCTGCAGCCCCACGGGGCACAGGGTTTGTGCCCTGCTGCCCAGGCCAGAAGGGGTGAGCTGTGTCCTGGGCAGCCTCACAGGGACTGAGCCTCACTTTGCCAAGGGAACCTCCTGCCCTGTGCGACCTGCACTCAGCTTTTGCTGCCAGGTGGCCATGCCCTGCCTCTGCCTGCACTGCCACAGCTGCCTTCATCTGCCCTCCTGATTTCTGCAGGGCTTGGTCTCGTTTTCTCCACTTGTCCTACTCAGTAAGAGTATTTGTGAGGATGGAGCAGGAGTCTCCTGCAGCTGGAGAGGCTGCTGTGGTGGACAAGCAGTGCTCACATGCCCCTGGTGAGCTCCCAGGCACCCAGAAAGCTGCTGCAAGGGAAGCTTTGGATCCCTGATGGAGAACAGGCAATGCTGTCCTGCCTGCTGCCCAGGGTGGTTAGGCACAGCCAATAAATGCCTACAGAGAAGGAAAAGACACAACACACGAGGCAGGAGTGCTGAGGCTCTGAGATCCAGCAGCCAAGGCCTCAGAGCCTCAGGGGAAGAGGTCTCCCTTCTGGAGCCATGGCCCTCCTGTGCAGCAGGGCTGGAGGGTGGGCACACCTCCCACATGCTGCCTTCAGAGACATCCAGAGGTGCCCTTTCACTCCTGCCATGGTGCAAGAGCAGAGAGGCAGCTGCCAGTGGCTGGCACTGGCAGGGAGCTGTGCACAGCCACCACCATCCTGCTCTCCTCTGGCAGTGCCACACTGCTGAAACAGAACCAAAGGACCCTTCAGGCTGGAAGAGACCATTGAGCCCAACTACCCACCCAGCACTGCCAGGGCACCACTAAACCTCAGCCCTCAGCACCACATCTGATGGCTTTGAAACTCCACCACTGCCCTGGGCCAGGCCTGCACACCCCTTTCAAGGAAGAGATTTTTTCTAATGCCCACTTCCTAGCCCAGGCTCATGCCCAAGGGCTGGGCAGGAGCCTGCTCATGCACTTTGCCCCCACAGACTTCAGCACCTGGCAGCTCCTTCCCAGCCCTGGGGCTGAAACCAGCCTGGTTCCCCCTGCCCAGGCTCTTAGGTGGGCAGCTGGCAGCAGCAGCACCAGGCCTGTGCCTCCTCCATACCAGCTCATCAGCCCTGGCCCCATGTGCCCCCAGTACCTGGCATCCCCACGTGTGTCTCCCCCAGCCTGGCAGCCCCAGGGCCTTCCAGCCTGATTGAGGCACCAAGCCAGGCAACTTTGGGGTCCCTCAGCCACATGGCCCTGACCAGATGCTCTGCACCCTCAGAGCCTGCCCTGCACAGGAGTGCCAAGGGGAGGAGTGGAGCAGCTGAGCCATTGCCAGCACAGGAGGCTGGGCTGGCTGGGAGCTCTATGGAGGGCAAAGAGCCCTCTGGAGAGGATCCTTCACCCGTGGAGCCAGCAGGGAAGTGTCTCACCCAGCTGGCATCACCCAGCCCTGCTGACACCCTTGGGTCCCCACAGGCTCTTGTTCAAGCACCATCCTCATCCTCCAGCAGTCTCTCCCCATCCAGCTTCTGCTCTGCTCCAGGCCAGCAGCCACACTCTGCACTGTAGCCACAGACCCCATCACAAACAACAGCAACCTTGGAGCAGACCCAGGGAGCCCCAAGGGTCTGTTCTCACCTGCCCTGGGCAGGACTCCCCCAGCTGAGCCATGTTGCTGCCAGGGGGCAAGCAGAGACTGCAGCTGCAGGGGGGAGCTGACCAGCCCCCCTCAAACTGACAGGGGAGACACTTAAAAGCAAATCATCCATTGCCCTAAAAGCACTCTCCTGGAGTGAAAAAGTCATTTTTCATTTAGACATTTTAGATAATTCAGCCTTTAAAAGGTGTGGGAGCATTTTACAGGCTGGAGGAGGATGAAGTATTCCCAAATGATGCAAACTAAATGTTTAGATTGGAGCAAACCAAATAGTTTTTTTAATGGCTTCTTCCACGAGGTTTTCAACAACTTGCCCTGATTCAAGCAGGAAATGCTTCCAGACACTCACACACTCAAGAGATGGGAAGTGAGATCTAGTGAGAATCAGCTGATAAGTGCTGGTCCAAACCACTTGGTAAGCACTGGTGAAAAGAACAACTCCTGCCAAAGCCAGTGGGGATGGGAAAGGAAAGCAAAACACAGACCAAAGGCTTCAGCCAGGCTTTGGCCCAGGGAGTTTCCTTCCTTGTCTCCTCTTTTTGGCTCACTTAATCACTATTTGTGCATCTTCCCCCTGCCTGGAGTGGCAACCCTGGCTCTGGAAACAGCTGCAGCCCACAGGGCAGCCTCCTGCTCCCCCCTCCCTTAGGTGTCCAGCAGGTG
>VWYK01064031.1:7407-19256 GCA_013399775.1 Semnornis frantzii | reverse complement strand
AAAAAAAAGAGGAAGAGATAAGCATTAGTGTTTCATATAAGTGCATAGGTTGGAGTTTTTTGGATGATAATCCCCATCCTGGTTCTTTACTATTTGTCTTTACTACTTCTATTTATGCACACCATTGGCAAGGTTTCATTCAGATGTTTTACGATGTTTACATGTTCAGTCATTAAAGTGCTGTAAGACAAAAAGGTATTAAGATAGTTGGGAATGGCTGATGTCTTCACAAATAGACACAGTGACACAGTTACATTTCAGTTATAGGTGCTAACCAGCCTCGTTGAGCTAGCAGCTCGCTTCAGTACTGCTAACAGACTGTACATGTGGCATGATGCCCAAGAAAAAAGACTTCTCTGAGGAGCAGCAAGAAAAAAGGGGAAGCTATTTTAGAATGTCAAGAAGTAAGTCCACATTTCATGCCCACTCACAAATTTAGTTTGTCTTTCAGGTGGGATTTTCAGGATATTTCATTTCCTCATATTTTTGAATACAGATGGATCAGTAGCTTATATTGCTTGCTCCTGCAGATGGAAATACTATTATGAATAACGTAATAAGTATTTCTAGAATTATCTTCCCCTCTTTTGCCATGGTCCTACAAGAAGTCTCACTATTTATCAAATCAGAGATGAAACCCAAGAGACTACATTACATTTCAGTTCTTATTTAGTGGTTGGTACTGCCATGTAGCCATGCAAGATTTCATCCTCACTGCACTAAACTGTACAGACATGCCAAATGTTACAGACTCTGATACTTAATAAGGCTAGTTGACATGGTTTCAAATGAAAACACCCTCAAGCTCATCTCCAAAATACATGCATCTATAGTGACCTTGTTAAAATCTCTTTTTGATACTGTTATAGTGGTGACATCAGGAATTCTAAAGCCATACTGAGTACAAGTAACACGCCTTGTTGGCTAGAATGGGCCATACTTCATGTACAGCAACACTCTAGAAAATGCAAGAGATACTAAATTCACCTGCCTGAGGGTTGGATTAAAGCACATACAACATTTATAGGCCTAAATCCTCTGCTCCTGAAATCCCGTGATATTACTCAGTCAATAATATTCAAATTAAAGATAGAAAATAATGTCCTGGTTCTCATGGTTAAGAAAATCCACATATATAATTAAAACACATGATGTTTCATTCCAGTCTATCTTCAAAAATCCTTCATTTAGATTCATAAGCTGTGAATCCATCAGTTTTGATGAGTTCTTGCTAGCACTAACATGAGAGAGGAACAAGTATGCATGGAGCCCTTCTGGAACAAGGGCTCCAGCAGAAACTTGCGAGCAAGGATCAAGCCTTCCTTCTACCAGAGTAGTGCTTGTTCAGGCAGCACGAATTACAGCAATGGGATGCAGAACCTGCCCTTCCAAACATGAGGCTGTTTGCTGACACTGCTATCCCCATTACCTCCCAGACAGCAAAGTTCTGGACAAAACCAGTGTAAGGCTATTCCTTCTGTGCTAGTACTGTCAGTGAGCCCTGAGCAGGCAAGGCTGTTCATCTAAAGGCATCCCTGATCTCCTTCAGCAAACAGGACTATCCTCACTATTCTCTACTCTTTCTGGTTATTTGCCCTCATGCTAGAGAAGTAAAATACAGGCGAGAGAAAACCTTTCAGACACCCTTAACATTCATATAAAGAGCCAAGGCCAAAGTCTCAGCATGGCCATTCGTGTTCCTCAAGGAAGCTTTTTCTCATCCTTCCTGAAGGAATTTATTCATTTTCTCTAACTGAGGTCTTGGTTAATTTGATCATCTCAGCCTTGCCAGCTGTTCAGAAGTCACATGCAGATCATATCAAGTGCCTAGCATTCCTATGCAAACCTATTAATGGGACAAATTTGTCCTAAGGAGTAAAACATCCATGATGTATTTGAGTATCGCTAATTCCTAAGAGGCACTGCTCACCCCTTCACCAGGTGTCCTCTAGTATTGCTCTCTTTCAAACCTGAGAAATTACAGTTGGCTGCACTAATACAATGGCATAATGTGAAAGTTACAGTGTTGACCCTTACTCTGCTGTAACACCACTCATATTCCCTACCTTCTGAATGGAAAGGACATCTATTTATACCACTGAAGGGTTGATATTTCAGGACCATTTGATCATGTACATGCAACTCATTTCAGTTTGTTCATAAAGTGCCACAGCCAGGACACAGCACAGAGCTTCAAATAATCTCCTCAATGTTACTTTCCTCCTGCCCGAGAGCACCTGAGAAACTGTAGCAGCATTTAAGAAGAACTATTTCTTTCAGAAAGAAACTTAAAGAGTGTGCTGTAAGGAAAAGATTGTCTTTAAGAAACAGCAGAATTACTCCCTGTAGGTATTACGGATTTTAAACATTTGTTGTGGACAATAATTATCAATATTTATGCTTTTAAAATGTACCTCAAAGCTAGTAATGACAGTTACTAAATTCAGTACATTGAAATTTAGAGCAAAATGCTTTTTGCCTAATTTAATGCTAAACATTCTCCCACCCCCAGCTTCTCACTCAAGATGTAATGATCTGTGATAATACCACCTCTTCACCTAAAAGAAAAAAAAAAAAAAGCATTATTATATTATTATTCACAAAATATACTGAAAAACATTGAAGTGTACAAAGCTATAAAGCTCAACTGTTTGACTAGTTATCAACTGCTTCAGAAAATTAAATTTAAACCTTGAGATTTTTGACCAAAGGGCTAATTCAAAAAAGAGTATCTTCCCAATTAATGCAGCTGATAACCTCCTACTTAAGATTTCCCATGCTTCCCAACAGTGCATTTACTTCTCCATAACCTACATAACCCATTTCAAGGCCCCAAAAGGATATGCAATAATGTGTCAGTTCATTCATATTCATCAGATATGTAGGGCTCTCTATTCAATTCCTTCTTTCCTCTTTCCAAGGAGGAAGCATATCATTCCCACACCACAGCAAAACAGTCTGTGCATACCAAAACCACATCTCATATCTCACTTCAATATTTTGTAAAGAAGCATGCATATTATCATAGAATGGTAAGGTTGGAAGGGACCTCAAAAATCATGCAGTTCCAACCCCCTGCCATAGGCAGGGACACCTCCCACTAGTACAGGTCACTCAAGGCCTTGTCCAGCCAGGCCTTGGACGCCTCCAGGGAGGGAGCAGCCACAACCTCCCTGGGCAACCTGTTCCAGTGTCTCACCACCCTCACTGTAAAGAACTTCCTCCTAACTTCCAGTTTAAGTCTCCCCTCTTCCAGTTTAAATCCATTGCCCCTTGTCCTGTCATTACAAGACCTTGTAAATAGTTTCTTCCCAGCCTTCCTGTAGCCCCCCTTCGGATACTCGAAGGCTTCTATAAGGTCTCCTCAAAGCCTTCTCTTCTCCAGGCTGAAGAGCCCCAAATCTCGTAACCTGTCCTTATAGCAGAGATGCTCCAGCCCTCTGATCATCTGAAAACACAACTTAGAAGTACCTAAAAGCATGTATTTACAAACTATTGTAATTTGAGATGTGTTTTTTTTTAAAGCTTCTCAGGTCCAAAGCCTCAAAATTTCCCTCACAGAACTCAAATTCACTTATTTTTAAGCTGGTTATAAGAACTGCAATGACCCTCATTCATACTTGGCAGGAGGCATGTGATACTCATCAGCCCTAGTATTGCTGCTTACAAGGACAGTAACAAGGATTTCTGGCTGTTGTTATTACACTGGGGCAACACAGACATACACACCTTACCTTTCAGCCACACAGAGATTTGATCAATAAATGAATCTATTAATATATTTTCCATATTGGCAAGGTAGGATTTTGACTACTCTTTGGGTTATATCCCCAGGTAAAGTTACTGTTACAGTTTCTACAGCAAAATTTAAGATAAAAGTAGAGAAAAGAGAGGAAATCACATCTCAGTTCTATCCCTGTTAACCTGTTGTGGCCAATGTATCCCCTAGAATTGCACTTTACATGCAGCAGAGCTAAAGCTTGCTTTAACCCCAAGTTGTGGGAATTTGAATTGCAGAGGTAATCCTACATGTTGATGTTCCTCACTGAGATTTTAATATTGCATGAAACAGAAAGTGAAGCTCTGACCTCACTTGGTTAGTTATGGCTTAATAGGCAGCAAACCCAAGGTAGCTGTATAACTGTAAGTGTGACTAACTATGTCACACTTCAGCAAGGCAGCCATTTGAAAGAAAAAAAATTCTGGCATTAAAGCAAGCCCTTGGCCATTATTTGGGAGCAGAGTTTTGCCTCATTTCATCTCGCAATGTGAAAAAGCTGGACATGATTTTTTCATTGCTTTCTGATTGTAGCAATTTTAAGTACATAAATACACCTGCATACTCTTCTATATTAAATGCCAATGCTCAGTAGCTTTCTCTGAAGCTGCTGGAGTATCTTTGGAGTGTCTGAAACAGGATTCCAGAGACTGGTAACTGAGCTTCAGCTTTCGAGGAGTAAATACAAGTTATAGTGAAGTCTGTGGTGAAGTTTTCCTTGCCAGCACTGGGGCCAAGATACCATCTCAAATGTCCTAATGAAAGTCAAATGATTACTGTTCTGTCTGGGGATCAGAGCGGCCAAGCTGCAGTACCTCATTCATATTCCTCCAACCACTTTTGCCCAGATTCTAAAGCAAAATACACAAACATAAGGGCTGGAGAAAAGAAGCCTTCTCTACAAGTACATTCCAAGCTTCCTCTAAAGTACCATATCTGGCACTTTAAACATATTTTCAATATATCTTTTTGCCATTCCTTCAATGTCAGATAAGAAGAATTCCCCTTATTTTTTAACCAAGGTTTCTAGTCAACTTTGTTAAGATAACCTTTAAAATTTTACTATGGTCTCCTCAACAGTAGTATGGCCACTCATTTTGACATGATAGCCATCAATTACATACTGCCTTGGAGGTAGTACTGGTTTGTGACACTCAAAGATCGCAGGATCCTCACAAATACAGGTAACAACACACACTTTATAATTCAGGCGAAGCACACAATAAAAACCTGGAGCAAGTCCGTGGATTGCACGTTCATGCTCTGGAACACTTATCAGATATCAAAGATCTATGGATTTATTTAGGTTCCTGTTGTAGTTTCAGGCAAGGAAAATTATTTTGAAAGAAGAATCCTTGGGAGTTAAAAAATACACCTTGTGTACTGTAAAGCAAATCGCATGTATAAACACCACGTTATTTCCTATTTGAAGTTGTTCAGGTTTCCTTACTCTTTACCTTAACCTCCACAGAAAAAGGTGGGACACAAGCATTTTCAGCTCTTCCTACAATGACCTCTTCCAGTGGGTCCCATTCATTGTATGAGCAAACAGGACAGTCCTTAGGCACAGGGCTGGTGGCCTTGTCATCGGCAGTGCAGGTGTTCTGGGAGGCCGTGGCTGCCTGGGTGCTCTGAAAAGATCGCTGCACCCATCCGGTAAAGGCTCTTCCAAGCTTAAAATGAAAATTAAAATGACGTTTCCTTTACAACAGGCAAAAAGCAAGGCTTCGGCCCACAAGTGACAGAGCAAACCCAGAGCAGCCTGCACTGCATGGAGCACGTTGCCCCTTACAGCCACTCCCCTTTACCCGCACCCCACCAGATGTCCCGAGAACAGTTCTCCTGTTCAAGTACACCGGGCTCAGAGGGGCGGAGATAGCGGCGGCGGCGGGCGCTGAACTTTGCGCTGCTGCCGGGCCAGCCTCGGGCGGTGCAGCGCAGCCCTCACGCCCGCCCGGCCTCCGCTCGCCGCCTCCCCCGCCCGACCACCCGCACCCCGGCCCCGCACCAACCCGCAAGCCGAGGTAATGCGCCGCTTCGGCGCCGCGGCTGCCCCCGCGCAAGCACCGCACTCGCAGCATCACTGCCAGCAGGACACCGCAGGCAGCTCCGCTCCGCGCCCGGCCCGCAGACATTTATAGCGGGTCCGCACCGCCCACGGGCGGAGCGGAGCCCACACGGGGCAGATGCGGCCGGGTTCCGCCGCGCCCCCACGCTCTCTTGTTTAGGGGCAGCCAGGAGCGATCGTGCCCTGGGAGGTGCAGTCCAGTGAGATGAGGCAATCGGCTTCAGCAGCACCCCTCTATCTCATTGCCCTAGCTGCTCCTCAGCAGCAATCTGACGTTGAAGACTTCCAGTCAGGTTGAAAATGCTTCTCTACAAAGGGTCCTGAAGTGCATCATTCAGCTATTTTTAGTCGATAGGCATGGTTTTCATTCATCCTCTAGTAGGCAAAAGAAATGAAGTTTTACCCCCAAAATCCCTATAATTCATATATTAAGCATTCAGGGTTCTAGATTACAACCAAAAGATTTTGTGATTCACCTAAAAATACTTTTGTAATTACTGAAGGGATATTTCAATCAAGACTATCCTAAACACTTCATTTCAGATTCTGTCTCCTCCAAATGCACCTTGAGATACAACTAAATGAGCTCCAGTTTTAATAGACCTTAGCTATTTGAGTACACGACTTTCACCCTGCTGGACACAACCATTCAGCAGTTTGCCCTTTTGGCACAGGTAAGTGCCACACCTTCCCAGTATGAATAACAGTGTGAGTTCTCTCTTCGTGGGTTTACATATTTCTCAGAAAGAAGTTAATTATTTTAGCTGGTATGATGTCAAGCATGCTTTACCCTGGTTCATATGACTGTAGAACTTTGTAACTTGCTCAGCCTGCTAAGACTCCTTTGTAATGCAGTAATTTTTTTAATTAGTTTTTTTGGTGCTGCTTAATTCCTAGTTACAAATTTTTGTCAGCTATTCAATTTTAAACCTCAAAGCCTAAAACGTTTATGCTGGTTCTGCTCAAATGCTTCTTTGTTTCAGTTGATTTTACTAAGGTCACTCTATTCACATTGACCTTCTAAAAAAATTAATGATTGGCTTGTGGCTAAATCCAAAGGTCTTGCCTTCTTTCTTTGTTCTTTTTAACTTATCAGCCTGATTTGGACCTTTGGATCATTCTTTATCAACTCAGTTTACATAGTTTTTCTGACTCTGCACAATACTTCTTTTCCTACTTACTACATATATTTGATGCTTTGTAGGGTCCCTAAAGTTGCCATTGCCACCATCACAATGAGCTTTGTGCTGAATGCTCTACTGTTACTTTTCTGGGAGCTTTTCTACTGGACTATATTTTTCCTGCCCACATATTTTTTTCAATGAAAATACTCTTTCCCACATCTTAAAGGCCTGGTTATTCCTTTCTCGGGTGTAGTTCTCCCTAGACATAAGCCAATCTTTATTTGTGTACCATCAGTTCAGAAATTTTTTCCTCTTCCTAACTGGCACTTTTATGGTCTGACATTGAAGTCTTTACTCACAGTAAATAGCATTTTCCTTCCAGCCTTCTCTGGGTACCAGTCATTTGTCTCCCAGATTGGCTCCACAAGGGCCTCAATATCTGCAATGTTATCAATGCACCAAAAAGCACTCTAGTGCTATCTCTACACTTCTTTCATCACATGACCATCCTCTGGGTTACTTTAAGGAGACAAAAGAGATTTTTCTTTAAGCAGTCACATTTCTCTACTTACGTCTGTTTATTCCTTAACACCCATACAGATTTCACACAGCTCATGTTCATGGTCTGTGGAAGTATCACTCCTGACAGCTCTCTCTGGCATCAAAATGAGAGTCCTCTTGCTTTTTGTACACTAGGTAGCTCTTTGAATCTTCTTCTTCCTCTTCCACAAGAAGGAATGTACCAATTTATGTTTTAAGAGTGCCATTAATCATGGAGCACAACACCAGTAATGGTTATTCAACAGTAAATAAAGCAAAGTTCACTCATCAAATGCAAGAAAATTATTTAAATATATGGCTAACTAAGCAGGTGCTGAGCTCTTTTGATCAAAAATCTCATTATGAAGATCACATCATTAATAAAGATCACATCACTAACATTATTACACAAAATTGCTAGAATTATTACAACACTGTGAACACTCAACTCACCACCCAAAAGCTTGCCAATTACTTTCAAAATTATATCCTGATGTGGTAAAGATCTAATAAAGATTTCTTCCACTGCAATCCTCACCTTGGTATGGACTTTTAACCTGAAACAGAAGCTTCACATCATTACTGTTGAGATTTGACAGATTAAAAAGTGAGGGTTAATTTTTGTTGCTGTTGTTTGTTTGTTTGTTTTTTTAAAAGGGGCTCTTGCATCTCTTGTAATATTCTATCTACAGCAAATCTTACCTGTTAGATATCAGGAATGATGTAGGACAATCTAGCATGCTTCTTAGAAAGCAAGTTTCCAACTTCTTGAAGTTCACAAGTCTGAACTGCTCCCATTGGGAAGAACAAAGGCACCTCCAAATATTAGATTTTTTTTGTGTGTGTGTTTGGGGGTTTTTTTTGCTTGTTTGTTTTTTTGTGGGGTTTTGTTGTTGTTGTTGTTGTTCTTCTTCTTCTTTAAGCTCATAACTTTTTAGTCATCTCTGAACTTTAAAAACAGTCAAAATGTTTTGGTACACACAAAGAAAACTATTTATTTAAAATATTCACTTTAACTTGTAACCTATAATAAGTGCTGCAAATCAACAGACTATTGTCAAAGTCCTTTGAAAGATATTTCAATTTTAATTAAATATAAATCTTGCTTTATGATTCTTCACACTCAAAGGAAAAATATCATTACATTTAATCGCAAGATACATATGTAAAATGGCAGGAAATTTTCCTCCTAATCCCAGCTTCACCAAATCTGATTTAATTCTTAAGATTGCTCTCAAACTCTAAATGGCTTCTGCCTATTTTATCTTTTATAATTATTGAAGGGAAAACCCTGTAGCTTTCCCCAAATGCCAGTTCTGGCTACTTCTTATAAGGTCTTCTGTTCTCCCTTGTCAGGATATCCTCACCGTGTGACAGGCCAAAGTGTGACATTCTCTGTCAGACTAACTATGACCTGCTTGCGATGGAGTTTTGGCCACAGAATGAAACATACTCATATGAGTACTATAACTAAGTAAAACCAATTTCTTCTCTTTCTGTGAAATTTACAAGGTAAATGATGTATCACAATCATAAACTGGACGATATTTACCATAATCAGAATTTATAAGTAATCTTCAACACGTGGTTACACTGGTATCTAGTAGCCCTGCATCCCTTCTGCTAGTTGGAGCACTTAAGAGGTCTTTTTCTTCCCATCCAGCTACCTATTACAAAACCTGGAGGAACTTGATACCATTCAGATCTATGACCATTTCTCAAACTTGTCAGAAAGCAGCCAACGGCTTCAAGTTAGAGGGAGGGGAAGGAGAGAACTGACACAGACATATATGCACATAAACAACCCACAGGCATAGCTTTGTTCTTAGGAAGCATGACGAAAACCCTTCTTGTCTTTAAGAAATCAGAAGATGAAAAAAACAGCTCCTGATTGAATGCAGGTGACTTATGTAGATGTTTTCTATATGAAACTTTTGTAAGACTGTAGGTACGATTAAATTCTTACTGTATTATTTCATTTTATTTCTGCAAACATTGCTCTCCATATATTTCTGTTCAAATATTTTTAAAACTGCATTGCAAAATAATGGAATCATAGAATCACAGAACTATTTGGGTTGGAAGGACCTCTAAAGGACATCTAGTCCAACCCTCTCTGCAGTAAGCAGGGACATCCTCAACTGGATCAGGTTGCTCTGACCCATGTCGAGCCTCAGCCTTGAATGTCTCCAGGGATGGGATCTCAAACACCTCCCTGGGCAACCCATTCCAGCATCCCACCACCCTCCTGGTAAGATGGTCAGATCACATATACAATCGAAATGCATTTCAACATTTTTAATCCAAAAGAACAATGCAGTATTAACATGTTTTGCACTAAATATCAAACATGTATCATAATTTAATAAATCATTTAAATCCTTTTTGGGAACCAGGTATATGGAATAGTAAAGGATGTAAAGAAGTATCTCCACTAAAAATAAGGCTCAGTAATGGAGCAAAGGAAACAGTGCAAGTGGCCAGCGAAGAGACAGAAGCTGCAATTGAAACACCAGACACAGTGGCAGTGCTCTGGTGAGATAATCATTAGACAAAACTTTTGGCTTTAAAGAAGTAAAGAAAAGGTTTGGAGCTTTGAGCAAATAGTTTAGTTGATTCAGTCCTTGTTGACTGAATCCACCTGATTTCAGGAAGATAGAAATTACTTTCTCCTGTCCTCCTAGTTACTCACAAACCACATTACATCATAGAAAGGGCTGATTTAATAATTAATTCATTTTTCTAACAGAGCTTGCAGAAATCCACATTCTGACTAGCTATACCATATGTGCATGTAAACATGAGTACCAACATACATAAAAATAACTGTTCTAATTTTAGATGTCATGTTTCTATTATTGAAAGGTGACAGAGCTGAAGAAAGTTCTTTGCAGGCAAGGGACTTCGCGATCATAATCCATGACATTTTATACTCTGTCATTTCCAGAGGCAATGCAGTGCTGACTACTGAAAAACGCAGGAGGTTCATGCAGCAAGAGGCACATCACTTGTGGGATAGATTTCATGCAGACCAATATTTCCAGGTATACAGTAACAGGATCTGCCAGCATTTACTAGGGTCAGTACTGTGACAATACTTTCTCTCAGGGCTGTCAAGCAAACTCCATGACTCTAGGACATTTGGAATCTCTTGAATCTCAAATATATGGTCTTGTGACTTACCCTCCTGTATGTTAGCATTTGAAATTTGAAAATTGTTTTGCAGATTCCTTGAAGAACATTTATAGAAAATGTTCATATCATTTTGCTGTAGCCATGAAAGAACTGCACCCATTTCTTCCACGCTCCTGCTGGAGTTGGAATTGCAGCCATATCACATCATACATCTGAACTCCAGTTTCAAAAATTCTGGTTCCTTTAACCATGGTGTGAGTGGCAATTGCAAGTAAGCTACTTGCCTCCTAATGTGAAGGGGCTTTGCACGAGCTTTGTGGTAATACTTAGAATTTGTTCCACTGTTTTCCTTTCTTGGAAGAGAAGTCTTTGATAACCTCTAATCCATCCCAATCTTACAGAAGATAGCCCAATGCACCAAAGTTATCAGACCTCTGTTTACTTTAGGGAGAATGCTACAAAACCCAGCTTTCCTCTGTTTATCCTTTCTACAATGAACCACAAAATGCCCTGAAGAGGCTCCCTGACAAGATGAATAAGGCAGAGAAACTCAGTCACTCTCTGCAGTTTCTTGAGCTTTTGAATGCTCTCCTTGACAATCACTCAGTTACTATCTTCTAGCATATGCACACACCTTAGTCATGTGAAAGAGGCTGGAGTATCCTTAGACTAAACTAGATGGCAAATCTTGTCTTTTCACTTTGCTGCTGCTCTGTAAATAAGGCTGTGAGAACAAAGGCTCTTTCTCCCCCACTCCTTTTTCTAAGAAATCACAGGTTTCTGATAACCACATTACCCGAAGCCTGGAAGCTAGCCAGTGTGATGCTCACCCACAAGAAGGGCCAGAAGGAGGAACTGGGAAATTACAGACCTGTCAGCCTGACCTCAGTGCCAGGCAAGGTTATAGAACAGGTAATCTTGAGCGCTGTCACAAAGCATTTACAGGATGGCCAAAGGATCAGGCCCAGACAGCATGGGTTTATGACCTCATGGGTTTTTAGGAGGGGCAGGTCCTGCCTGGCCAACCTGATTTCCTTTTACCATCAGGTTACCTACCTGGTGAATGTGGGGAAGGCTGTGGACGTAGTCTACCTGGACTTCAGCAAAGCCTTTGACATCCTCTGCCACAACAAGCTCCTGGCAAAGCGGGCAGCTTGCAGCTTGGACAGATTCACTCTGACATGAGTCAAGATCTGGCTGGAGG
>VWYK01064018.1:9624-19899 GCA_013399775.1 Semnornis frantzii | reverse complement strand
AGCCTGCTATCTGTGAGCCTGCTGTCTGCAAGCCTGCTATCTGTAAGCCTGGTAGCTGCGAGCCTGCTATCTGTGAGCCTGCTATCTGTGAGCCTGGTAGCTGTGAGCCTGCTATCTGTGAGCCTGGTAGCTGCGAGCCAGGTAGCTGCGAGCCAGCAGCACGCCGGAGTCCGTGCAGCACTGACGACTGTTCCACTTACTGCAGACTGGACTTAGCCTTGTTCTCAAGCTAAGCGTGGGAAGATACCTTGCAAAAGATCCCATGGAGCCAAATCCCTCAGTTACAGCCATTTGCAAGGTCGTGTATTCAGTATGTGTGCAGGCAGAAGTGTGCCAGGACCTGGGTCTATCTTACCTGACCTTGCAGAGTTGAGAGCCTCATGTTCCTCATATCCAAAGTGCCAGATCTTAAATGCAGTCCCTGTGCTATTAAATGGCAAGAACAAACTCCTATCTGCTAAAAAAGGTTTTAAGTTTTAGCTCTATTTTAACACATGTCCATAAAATCAAGGCCTGCTCCCCCCTAGCCTTCACCTACGGCAACACAACACACACTCACTGCTTTGGCAGTTACATCAGCAGTGTGAAGCTACAGCAGGAGCAGGATTTAATGGTACTGGGATCTCCCTACAAAGTAATAGGGATCAAAGTTCATAGGTAAAAAGCTTCTGATGAACTTTCCCTTACATCTCTTGAGTTTCTTTTCAGAAGGAAATCCATGCACCTTCTGTCAAACAGCCCAAAATGTCATAGGTCAGCAGAAGTGACCAGAAATCAAACTGCTTAGATACAATTAACATGAGAGTTAATTACAGAGTTATGACTGTGAGGTCAGAAGTCAGACCTCCCCTACAAGCCCAGGAGGAGCAGCATTTGATGTTTACCTACGGCATAAGCTTCAACCCCCAGCAGTTGAGAAGTCTGTACCTGAGTATTCGTGGAAGTAAAGCTCCTAAATACTGCATGACCTTGCTATGAATTAGTTCATCATGCACAGGCTTTTCATCAGGCTCACCAGAGTTTTGAGTTCAGCCAGCAACAGTGCAGGTAGCTGTTCTGAACAGGGCAGGTTACAAATCAGAACCACTTGCAGACTGTTTCCTCAATGGATCCTAAACAGCACTGGAGTCATGAGGAAAGCTGCTGGCTTTGTGAGATGGGGAAAGGAGGGGAGAGAGGGGGAGAAGGAAAGATCCAAGTAACTTTCAGATGTGATGCAGCTGCCCACTTTTGTTCAACTTTTCAAAGAGCCCAGACAATGATTTTATGGTCTGGTCTTCCTCCACAGTGCTGCGTTTCCACAGTGCATGGTGTTAAAGGCTCCAAACAATAAGGGAGAAAAGCAGCAGGGCTGGCACCCCAGCAGGGGCAGCAGGCTCACAAATCCCCCTGACATAATTGCAGAGGATGTCCCGTGAAGAACTCAGCCAAACACAACTCCTAGGATGATCCCTCCCTACCAAACTGTAAAATTAAGAATATTTCTGCTTTCTCTGGCTTGCATTCAAATGTTCTACAGGTGACATTTCCTCCAACAATAAGAGAACATCATGCTAATCCCACCCTGCTCCCGGGGCCATCATCTGCTGCTGCTCACTGGAGTGATTCTGCACGGTGAAAATGGTGGCAACTGCCAAGATTCATCAGGCTGAGCAAGCAGATGTCAGCCAGGAAGAGCAAAGGCAAAGGAATACTCTTCTCACTTAGCACAGAGCTGCAGCTCAGGGAGCCAGCCTGTGCTGCAGCTCAGCCATTACATGACAAGGGTAAATGCAGGCACCTCCATGCCACGGGCTCCCTGTGCACGAAATGGAGGGAAGGCTGGGAACAGGACTGTGATGAAACCTGCTGGGAGGTTTTTGCCTGTTTAGCTGGGGAAACATATGCAGGTGTTGCATGGTCGAGCTGACAAAGTGGTTCAAAAGGGCCCATGCAGGTCTGGCAGGGGATTTCTTGATTTCTTAACTGCTGCAAGTGGTTCAGATAAAGAGGCTTCTTTGGAGTCATGCTGCTGCAGTGTAGCTGCTGCAAAAGGAAGCTGCATTACCTGCTACTGCTCATGCTGTAGCCTGCCAGAAACAGCACATGAACAAGTTAAACCATCCAGGAGCAGCAGCAGGGGGTTGAAGTTTTCAGCAGCTGTAATGTGAACCTTAACTGCACATCTTCCACCCAGTGTGCACCACCAACAGTAACTGATGATGCTGGCTGAAGAGCAAAGGACTGACAGGACAACCTGGAATGTAAGGATGAGGGGAATACAACCACCACTTCATAGGACAGCCTCAAGAGACTTCATTTTCTGTCTGTACAGAAGGAGAAGCCAGCCCTGCTCACCTGAGCTCAGGAGAAGCCAGCCCTGCTCACCTGAGCTCAGGAGAAGCCAGCCCTGCTCACCTGAGCTCAGGAGAAACCAGCCCTGCTCACCTGAGCTCAGAAGAAGCCAGCCCTGCTCACCTGAGCTCAGGAGAAGCCAACCCTGCTCACCTGAGCTCAGGAGAAGCCAGCCCTGCTCATCTGAGCTCCACAACTCAAGGAGGAACTTTCCCTTTTACCAGGACCAGAGCTGAGGTCAGAAGGCTGCCTGGCTGCCACCTGGTATTTCTGGTTAAGTTACTCTTTGCATACAGAGCTGTGACAAGCTCCAAAGCACAAGAGTGATCCTCTTGCTTATGAAAGTGGAACCTTCCATCCTGATAAGCTGTTTCTTGAAGTCTATCTGTAATTGCTCCATTTCCTGTCGCCATGCCTGATGCTATCACTTGATTGAAATATAAGCTGCAGGAGGAGGAAGAGAGAACTGTTCAACAGGATCAGCTTTTAATTCCAACATTACTCTTCAGAACCAACCCTGACACCAGCCTGGCCAATGCACCTCACTCATCTTCCTCCACACCAAATGCTCTTCGCTCTTCAGCCTTCCCTCGTAATTCAGTCGTACCTCATGGCCTGGGCAGTTCTTTCACTTCATTTACCAGCATGAACCTGGGACAAAATTTGACAGGCTTCTCAGAATGCATTGAGTTGAACACATGTCTGATGCAAGCAGCAGATGAAATATAGAATTGTTCAATTAAGTGATGCAGTCATCCTTGGAAAAGCTCCCAGATCTCTCATTAGTGCACACTGGTGTCCATCACTCCCAGAGCTGTCACTCCTTGAATACTTATTGTTCATTCAAGAGCTCAGATCCCCACTAGGCAGGGAAAAAAAACCCATAAAACACAAACCAAGAGAGCACATTCCAAATATTTTTGTTTGCCACAGGAAAGCAGAAATAACCTGTGCACTATACAAGCTACACCTAGACCACTTCATCCACTGCTTAGTGCCCTCTGGACACTAATATGGTATCCTGAGCACCTTCAGCACCCAAGAGAACACAGTGCCAAAAGTCCTTGCAGCTCTACAGCTCGAGTGACTTAAACATCAGACTCGAAATCCTGTCCCTGTTCTTCCTGCTTCAGGGAGCCAAGGACCAAACATGATTATTATTCCCCCCTGGACCTTGTTTCAGTTTTGCTTATAATATCACAAATGGTAAATGACTTAAATAGAGATAAGGAACTAAGGTGAAAAATCAATGGAAGTTTAGATAAATATATGCAGTTCCATATTATTACAGCATGACTCACTCTGTCAAGCAGCAGGCAGGGGAGAAAAGGAGCTGCTGCTGCCTACTTGCTCTTCACTCAACACAAATCCTCATTTTTGCAAGAGAGACAAAAACTGCTATTAGGATTCTATAGATCTTGAAATAAGTTGCTTTTGTAAACAAGGACTAAGAAAATATGTGGTGGGCCTACCAGATGCAAGAACACTACAGATGCTAGCACTGCTCCTATCCACAGCAGACTGGCACTTCGCTGTGCTGCTGGACAACATCAGTCTGAACTTAGCATCACCAACTTGTCAATCAAAAGCTCTTCATTAGCAACTCCAGCTCCAAATGCCTCCTTAAAGCAGAGGAGGAAAGCTAAAAAGAGCAAGCACTTTGGATTAGAGCTGTGACAGGGTGAGTCAAAAACGTCGAGAGGGAGCTCAGAAATACTGGGGGCTGGGGTGGGCAGAGAGAAGTGCCCCTGTGCTCAGCACTGCTCAGGCCACACCATGAGTCCTGTGTCCAGTTCTGGGCCACTCAGTTTAAGAAAGATGTTGAGGTGCTGGAAGATGAAGGGCATCTTCAGAGATACCCCAGAGAAGGGCAGCAAGGCTGGGGAGGGGCCTGGAGCACAGCCCTGTGAGGAGAGGCTGAGGGAGCTGGGGGTGTGCAGCCTGTAAGAGAGGAGGCTCAGGGCAGAGCTCATTGCTCTCTACAACTGTCTGAAAGAAGGCTGCAGCCAGCTGGGGTTGGGCTCTGCTGCCAGGCACACAGGGACAGAACAAAAGGACACAGCCTCAAGCTGCATCAGGGCAGGTTCAGGCTGGATGTTAAGAAGTTCTTCCCAGCAAGAGTGATTGGCATTGGAATGGGCTGCCTGGGGAGGTGGTGGAGTCCCCATGCCTGGAGATGTTTAAGAGGAGGCTGCATGAGGCACTTGGTGCCATGTTTTAGTTAATTAGAAGGCGCTGAGTGATAGGTTGGACTCAATGATCTCCAAGGTCTTCTCCCACCTGATTAATTCTGATTCTGAATTACTGAATCATGATCCCCATCCATGATTTCCTAAGTAAGAGCTGGATTTCAGGCCAACACCCTACTCCAGTTAACACTGGCTGATTTTAACTCCTCCACCTCTGCCATCTGAACACCTTCCATTAAAAAAAAAAATAAATTAGAGATTCCTATAGGAGTAAATATGAAGAAAAGCTTTGAAATCTTTATGGAGCAAGCAGAACATCTCCAGCAGGCTCTGAAGATGTACATAGAGGGGTTGCCTGTGCTAGGAGCATAAGACTGCAGGCAGGTTCGGTACAGGCCTGTGTCACACACATTCTCTCCCCTGCCCACCCATCTCCAGTGTGCTCTGTGCCACCAGATGGAGCAGTGCTGCCTGCTTGCCTGCCGGCAGTCAATGCCCAGCAGAACTCAGCCTTTTCCCAGCTTCAACACTTGCTCCTTTTTTCCAGTTTTTTTTTCCTCCCTTACCTATTTTGCCCTTTAAAAATCTGTTACATCACTTTTCCACTCCCAGCTCCACAGATGATTAGCTCGCAGGGTCAAGCACGGCTGACTGCACTAACCTACAGCAAATGGCTTGTGAATAACTGAAGGAGATTCTCTTTATTTTCTGATGAAATTCACTTGAGTTAAGCCTGGAATTACTTGAATGAGTATTTTGTGGGGTCTGTGTTTCTAAAGGGTGAATGCTTAGCAGGCAGCTCTGCCAGGAGAAGCTCACCCAGCGTTTTATTCCTATTTCTATGGCTTGTTTTCCCCACGCGAGTGACATACTGGGCAATTTTACAGCCACAGTCTGTGCTACTTTGCCTTTCAAAACACTCCTTGGAGGCTTTTTAGTATTGACACTTGCAGAAAGCGCTGAGTAGGCAGTTTCAGAATGATTCAACTTTGCCTCCCTTCAATGTCCATCTTCTGAATGGCCCAGATTATCAGAGGGAAAGTGCTCTAGAACACTGACTGCTGATCTGGGAGCCCAGAGTCTGTCAATATTTGAGAAGACGTTAGGAATTGCCATGGGAATGTGAGCTGAAGCTTTCCCTGCTTCCACTGAACTGATTTAACCCATCAGGGCTACTGAACCTTCTCCCCAGTTTGCATTTCAGCACTCTTAAATGTTGCACAGGTTGCAAACTACCAGGCAGCAAAGTACAGGTCCGAACGTGGGGCCCTGTGGTCAGGAGGCCAAAAACCTGGCAGTCATGGAGCAGCCCCTGTCAGGAAACAGGAACTGCAGATTGTCTGAACAGCATTTCCTGGAGAGATGGTGTAACACAAGCAGTCAAGCCTGGAACAACATCCAGCCACAGCAGCATCCAGGCCTTTCTTTTCTGTGACAGGTTGCCCAGGGAGGTTGTGGCTGCTCCCTCCCTGGAGGCGTTCGAGGCCAGGTTGGACAAGGCCTTGAGAGGTTCTTTCCAGCGAGGGTGGTGAGACACTGGCACAGGTTGCCCAGGGAGGTTGTGGCTCCTGTCTGCCTGGAGGTGTTCAAGGCCAGGTTGGAGGAGACCTTGAGTGACCTGTGCTAGTGGGAGGTGTCCCTGCCTATGGCAGGGGGTTGGAACTGGATGATCCTTGAGGTCCCTTCCAACCTTGCCATTCTATGATTCTCAGCCCAAGTGACTGAGAGCCAGCCCATGGACTGGGGTTTATCAGATCAGGTCTCACCACACCAGTAAGAAAAGAGAAAGAAGATCATCAGCAAAGGCTCAGGAGTCAGAGCAGGAGTTTTGTAACTCATCAGGTATGTTGGACCAAAGCAGTAACATTTAAATCAGCATCTAACACTGCCAGGAAAAAGCACATCAGACAGGATGCAAGCAGCTGCCAGTCAGGATATGAGATGTCTGCAGCAGTTTTTATGTGACAGAGCCACTCAGCAGGGGTGACAAGGGAACAGGCTAAGCATGCCCACTCGACAGTCACCTGAAAGCTGGTGGTTGTTCTTTCTAACTTTTCCCCAGCTCTTCTTCCTCCCTGTATCATAAAAGCCCAAAGCAGAAAACAGAAGTAAAAATAATAAACTTCTCACATACTTCAGGTGAATGATGACATGGAACAGTTGGAGCAGGTCTGGAGAAGGCCACGAAGATGATCTGAGGGATTCAGCATCTTCCCAGTGGGGACAGGCTGAGTTAGGGCTGTTCAGCCTGAAGAAGGCTCCATGGAGACTTTGTAACACCTTCTGGTGTTTGAAGTGAGCTACAGGAGAGCTCCAGAGGGAACTTAACAAGGCATTAAGTAATAGGGCAAGGGGTGATGGCTTCAAAACTGGGAGAAGCTAAACTTGGATATTAGGAGGAAATTCTTCCCCATGAGGGTGGAAAGGCACAGGGAACAGGCTGCCCAGAGCAGTCATGGAGGCTTCAACCTTGGAAACGTTCAAACCCACGTTTGGATGAGGTCTTGAGCAACCTGGGCTAGTGGGAGGTGTCCCTACCCACAGCAAGGGGGTTGGGGACTGGATGATCTTGAAGGTCCCTTCCAACCTAAACCATTGTGTGTTAAATACAAACTGGAATGTAGTATTGCTAGACACTGACCAGCTCTGCTCCAGCCCACTGAGTGGCTGATGTTGAAAGCAGAAGCAGGCTTTCCAAGGGTTAGATGAAGAAAACCTGAACATGACTATACAAAAATAACCAGCTGCTGTTAGAAAGTGTTCATTACTTGCTTCTTTTATTCTTTCCCCTCAAATCTGAATTCATGGCTACACCTACACTAGAAGCAGTATTAATCACAGTGCCACAGAGGATCCTGATTTGTTTCAGACCAAGGTACACAGAACTCAGCAAGGGTGACAGGTTTTATTATTCTTTATTTACTCTGCCACTTCCCAGAACCCAGATCTTTCTATTTTTAGCTCTTATAGGGCATGATTCAATCAGTAATTTCAGGTACGTTTCCCTGCTGATGCACGCCAGGGCACTTAATGGTCAGAAGTTTGAAGGCCCAACTCTGATCTTCTAGCAGCAGAAACTCCTATCTTTTATACAAGGGATTCACCAAGAAATTAAACCCCACAGAGGAGCACAGCAAACATTCTGGTTAGGAGTATTTAACTCTAGGTACTGAGTTTGAGATAAACATTACCTTTTCCTTCACTTGGAGCTGGGGAGGAGCCATCAGAGGATCCCAATCCCATGAAGTCCCTTCTATTACCCCCCTTCCAAGCCAGGACCAGGCAACTCTAACTTCTCATCACTTCATCCACTCATTATCTAAATAGCTCAGATCCATTAGTCTTGTCCACTTTAGATGACCAAAGTGCTTCACAAAGTTTTGCTCCACCCTCCTTTGCAAAGACCTCACTTGTCATCATTTTGTACACTTAATGCACTCAGGAGCCCATGGGTAAGAAGCTGCCAGTGCTGCCACAAAGACCAAAATCAAACCATCCTCACACATTAGTGTGCTCACTTTATGAAGCCTTGATCTAGAAATTTGGCAGCAGCTTGCTGAAGCTTTTTTGGAATCCTGAAGCCAAGAGTCTTTTCAAAGCCTACAGGAGGGTTGCTATAGGTAAAAAATTACATAAACCATTTTGATCTGACTACAGATCCAAGCCCACTCTAAAATTAGAGGCATTCAAAACTCCAAAGGCTTGGCCCAAAATCAAAGACAGAAGAGTTCAGTGCTTCACACTTTGCATGCCCATTTTTCTCAGCTGCAGGTCTCTGAACACTCAAGCAGACAGACAGATATTTAAAGACTGTAGTTTAAAGCTCCAGATGTAACTGAAGCACTGTCTGTAGTGAGAGGCATTTGCAACTGTTTGCATTTCACATAAACTGCAACTGCACATTAGTCTCCTGACACAAGAAGTTACTATCCTGGCAGGTGTTTTGTTGCCAGCAAAGGTGCCCTCCACACGGGTGGGAAGCAGTAATGTAACATATGGGCAGAGATTAAGGAAGGTAAAGCAGAGTGTGCCTGCATTGATTTTATTATTGACTAGACAAAGTCAAATATCAAACATCCACTGGAATAAAAATATATCATGAGAGTGGGAAAAAAACAGCCATACCATTTGGAACTGGAAGAGACTACATCTCAATTCCCAGTTTTAAGCATTTCCAGCCCTGGGCTACTTACCAGTATTCTGCAGTCCAAAAAGCCACAGCTCCCAGTCAGTGGCTGCTAGTTAAGTAAAGCTGCCATCATATTTTCCATACTCACAGCTTTTAAAAACTTCTCCATCTAGGCTGAGAATTTCCATGTTTGGTATGAAACCAAAGCCATGGCACTGGAATTTCTCTCGGTTGATGTGAAAATCCACTCTTGTTTAGGTCAGAACGAGAGACTTCACCCACTGAAAATACAAAACAACACCCTCAAGGGGACCAATACCAACTGCCTTTCAACACCTCTTTTCAGGAATTGGCTTCTGTGGCTATAAAATCCATCCTCAGTTTTCTCCTAGATGCTGTCCTGCCTTGTGGAGACTTTGTTATTACTGAGCATTAAAATGACAACTACTTACCCTTCTCAGTACCTACAGTAAGGATGGCTAACAATGACAACAGAGCTTATCTGGCCAGATCCTCAAGTGGCAATACCAAGCTGTTCCACTCAATTCTTTCCCTAGTAAAGGATACAAAAGTTTTAAAAGAAGTTACTAAACATTTTTGCTCTGATGTCCTACTTCAAGTGCTGCAGCCTCTTCTATTCCACAAAGCGTTTTTGTGATGTGTACCACATGAATCACATCAGTTCCTTTCCTTTGGGGCTAAGAGAGCTGCCAGCAGGTTTTGATTAAGCTCTTGAGTAGCTCTAGCAATCAACCCAAGAAATGTCCATCTTCAATAGCTGAGAATGGAGGAAGGAAAACGCCTGCAGCCACTAAGCTCCACGTGCTGGCCATCAGTGCCAACAAATATTGCACATTTACACATCCACTTTTGGACACTGCTGGAGACACTTTAGAGTAACAAAAACCATGATGGGTTTTAGCTCATCTGGCAGCTGGCCTTAAAATGAACCCCACATCCCTTCATATCAACACACAGCTTTCTACCACTGCATAAACTGTCCAATTAACCACTGAAAACTCCAAGCCTTCTTTGCAACACTGAGCTTTGGGGGCAGAGTATCCTTCTCTCCTGTTTATTTCGTGACTCAGATCCTGACAGAAGCCATTTTTGTGGGTTGAACAATAAGCTGCAAACCAGACCAGTCAAAACTCATGTCAAACTGCTTTATTACATCTTAAATAACATTACATTTTAATATAGTATCTATCTTGCATCCAGCTTTCTTGAAGTACACTGACTTTAAAATTAAATACAAAAGGTGAAGAGGGATACAGGGCGTGGAGAAAGCTCTACAGAGTAGTTTCATGAAAGAGTAAGAGGGAATTCATCTTTTATGCCAAATCCAGGCCTAACGCACAATTACAGCACATTTTTGTACAGAATGTTGCAGAAAAAACAAAATGGAGAAAAGCTACTACTGCTGCTAGGAAGGAGCATTTCTGGATACAGTGAGAAGATAGGAAAGTTTAACAGAACAATCTGCTGTCCAAACACTGCTGCTTTTAACATTTTATTTGAAAAGAAAGCCAGGAAAACCTGCTCGTTACAAAAAAAAAAAAAAAATATGACTCTGATCAGATGCAAAGGCCTCATCCTACAAGAGGAACAACTGGCTGTGAG
>VWYK01063955.1:13553-28312 GCA_013399775.1 Semnornis frantzii | reverse complement strand
TTTCTTTGCAGAGATTGCTGGCTTCGTATAGCTTTAGTAGTAGGAGTGAGCAACAGGAATGAGGGAGTGGAGTGATAAATCAGAGGAACACTTGCTCCAATAGATATCTCTCTTACAGCAATTTGCACTCGGTACAATATTTAGGGTATGTTTATCATTCTGTCTTTTCTGTGGGTGTGCAGCCTGGACAATTTTCTGGGAAAAAAACCATAAAGCAAAAAATAAGACTACATGGAGAAGGCAGATTATATAGATAGGGATCTCCATGTATATGTTGCAAAGGAAGAAAGTGAGGAAGGCAGGTGATGGCGGTGCAGAAGGTGCAGCAAGATGTGCAGAAGCATTACTGTGGGGGGTAAGTGACAATTATTCTCGTTTTTGACCGCTATGGAGTGGGGAAACTTTGACCACCCCATGCAAGGGAGGACATGGAGCATTATGCCAATGGGACCAGCAAGAGCCTAGGTTAGCCAAGAGCACTGTACCTGCCACTGGGGAAAAAAAGAAAAAAAAAATAAATTAGTGTGTGCCAGCTACATCTCTTCTTCTTGGTGTCTACAAAATTTATCCCAAAACTTGGGCTGAATCAAATGAATGGTGATCTGATAGGAAACTTGAAAATCTCCCTGGTAGTCACCACAAACTCTAGATTTCCAGAAACCTTCTCTGCTAAGCTCAGCTTAAACAAAATCTGGAACTGCTCCAGAGTTTTGCTATACTGTGCCCTTGGACAAAAATGAAGTCTAAGAAAAAGTTTAACAAACATTCCTGCTTTGCAAGTGCTTCTCTGGAGCTGTCATCTCCCCCTTAACTGTCTAGACTGAAGATGACAACTGCAGTATAGTTATTCCCCCTGACAAGGGCACCTGGATAAAATGGTTCTTGACTGGAAGAGAACAGTGAAAGGTCTGCAGTGATGCTACATGCATGGTTTGTCATTAATATGTGTTAACGGTGGCTTACAGCTAGTTTGAAGTCTTGTTCCTGTGATTGTGTATGGGTTTAAGGTTTCACATATACAGCTGAATGTTTTCTGTTTCCTCTTCAAGTGAATGTGCAAAACATTTGGCTCTGGCTGTTCCTCACACTTACTGTGACTGAGCTCTCCCTCAATTTGGTGATGACAGAGTGTGGCCCATTTTTTAAACCAGAGATTTGCAAACTAAAAAACATTCACGAATCAAGTTCAGTTAGAAGGTTCCTCAAATTCCTGTCCTGAATGGTCTCCAGACTCTGAAAAATGCAACTGGTCTGCACTCCATATGACCATGTGTTTCTAGTTCACTCACAGGAATGCCAAAAAAGAATCACTGTCAGCCAGTTTCAGAAATTACTAGAAAGTATTCTCAAAGGAAAGAGTCAGTGCTGTCAAGCTAGAAGGCATCCAACACATCTTATGCTATTCCTGATACGCAAAGCGACGCAGAAATATTTCTCTTTTACAAACAATTTGACTGATGGAAGACATGCTTTTAAAATTTGAAACTTGAGTTGGTGGTATTGCAAGATCTTCTGGAGGATGTGATCAGATTTCACAATGAATTTGATCAGAGGGAGAGATGCATAGGTGAGTAAATGGAAGAATGTTCAATGTGCCGGCTGTCAACTGTAATGGGGGAATACAAATGTCAGGTGGGTTGTGACTGCTAAGCAGCACTATGGCAGAAGAAGATACAGGAATGAGAGTGAAACAACAGTATATATTTGTCAGCAACATGGTATTGCAAAAAATGGAAGTGTCACCCTAGAGTGAAGCTTAAGTTTAAAAAATGTGGTAGTCTTTGAAGTCACTTAGCAGTAATTCTGCAATAAATGGCTCACTCAGGTCTAATGACAATTTGTTCTTTACATAGCTTTTCCATTTATTTTTACAAAGCTAAGTCATTCATTAATAGTTAGCTCTTGGTAAAGAGAAGCATTCAGCTAGCTAGGCTGGCTTATGATAGTTAATTTAAAGACAAACTTGTTCTGAATTAGTTGACACAGACTCGGTGTAACTCTGTATGTACCATGGAGTTCCTTGTCTCCCAGAACTTGCTCTGCTGGAGTGAATTGTTCAGTGGAGAGAGATGTCGTGCTACAGAGGACATCCCAGGTAGTTTTCTTAGGACTCTCATAGTCTGTGGAGGAGCTCAAGGAAACTCAGGCAAGACCAGCTATGAACGATCTTGCACATGGACTCTGGTTCTGTTTTTGCTTAGAGCCCAAGGAAAACAGATTCTTCCTTATTTCCCCAGGTTATTCCTTATCTGTGCATATCTCTTTATCTGGTACACAACTATAAAGAAAAATCTTCTGTCCTGTGTATTATGCAAATTTACCAACAGTTCAATAGTTTATCTTTTCATTTTAGGTTCTCAAAACTTGTTTTAAACTGTGTATTATCACCACTATCTACTAAAACAAAACAAAACCCAACAAAACCTCATAACATTTACAGATGCACAGGTGACCTGACAGCCATGCCACATTTAAGATGTGATGATTCATCATTCGCTTGAACTGACGCTCATGTTATTGCTCTGTACCTCACTGGAGTTATGCTACTTTAAGCAAATAAAAGTGGAGAGGAGAATAAGAAGGCTGGTACCTGGGTTACCTACCATGATCTGTGAAGAAGAATGAAGGAAGTAGAGTTGTTCAGTCTAGAGAGGAGAAAGCAAAATGGGAGCAGGAGAAGTTTTAAAATATGAAGACCTTTTTGTAAAGGAGATGGTGTTCAGTGCTTGTCCACAACTGCTTGAGAAAGGACAAGACAACAGCAGCTTGATTTAGAGCAAAAGGAACTTAACGGGTGGATTTCAATGGAGGCAGAACAGACTGTATGATGAAAGAGTGGAATGAGTTTATCTGGGCAGTCTGGGGTCCCTTCTCAGTGCTAACCTCTTCCTTTAGGAAGTGTACAAACTTCTTTTAGGTGTAACCTCTGAATATTTAGTCCTGACTTACCAAAGGAGGACTGGCCTAAATGGCATTGTTGAAGTCCATCACAGCCTTTAAATCCTATTGCTTGCGGTGTTGTTGTGTGCCTTCAAACTCCTTGTAGATATGTGCATGCTAAAAACATGTTTCTATTGCCAATCAGAACACATCATCAAAATTAACCAAACGCAGTAGCCACTATATCTTGTCTATTCCTCTGTAGCAGTCTCTGCTTACTGCTTTGTTTACACAGTAAGTCCTTTCTGGAAGTGTCTCCATACTTGAAGTTTATAAGCAGAGCAGATGTATGCATCTCCTCTTACTATAATCTGTAAGGCTGGACTGTCTCGTCTCATAAACATGAATCTGTCATCAACAACCTGTTTTTTAAGGTTGCTCTGTGGGTTAAGTGTAGAATGGTATCTCCCGACAAAGACAAACCTTCTCTGCAGCGGTAACTAAATATACCTGGCAATATTTTTTCCTTTTTTTTTTCTCCTCCTTTGTCTCATACAAACATACACATCTAAAGAACTTATGAGAAAACAATTAGACTTTGGGATAAAACAATGACATTTCAAACCATTATCAACAGTTTTGGCCTCTGCAAAGCTTTAAAACCACTTCTGACTGACTCAGCTGACAAACCCCTATCACTCCTGGTAGTTTTACCTTAGTAACCGGGAAGACATCTCCCAGAGAGACTATTGTGCTTGTTTTTCCTACCAGTAGTGCACAAATTACAGACACATAAAGAACTTCTACTCTAAGCCATTGCCTGAAGTCAGAAATAGAATTTAAAGAAGGAAAATCAGAGGCAGCAGTGAGGATGTCTTGAGTTGTGTTGGGTTCATGGGTTGTTCCAGCATGGATGTTATGTTGGGCTGTGGTAGGTGACAACTGACAGTGTTGGGCTGCATGGGGGCTACGTGGTGAAACACATATGCAGCTGTGGGGGGAGAGCCAAGTGCAGCAGCTGAAGCCAGCGTCCCCAGTCTGTCCTTGAACCTGACCTCACAATGGAACAGCAAGCCCCCCACAAAGAGCTGCTGTCATTTCCTGCCTGTAAGTTGTTCCCTGGGTTTCCCAGGCTTGCTGAGGTGTAAGGCCTGTGTTTTGTGGCTTTTCTTCTTTATAAGAGAAACACGACATTTCTCTGAACTTTGGAGAAAATTATGGCTTGTACAGGAGAGTGTAACTGGTTGGATATTCTTAGGGTCTGTTGGATTGATCTTCCCAAGATCAATCAAATTGCTTTGCTGGAATTCAATCCTTCCAGTCTGTAAGATTCACAGCCAATTAATTCTTGAATACTTTCTTATTACTCTTGTCTGAATTCAATAGCTATGGAAAATTCTCTTGATATTTTGGATAAAATCTGAATATTTTTCCTTATACTCTGAAATAGTCATGCATTATCCATAAACCCAAGATTTCTTATATTTTCCCCAAATGCAAGTTAATATTTATTGAAATCTTATGTTGATTAAATGCTCCGAATAGTGTATCCAGAAAACTAATCGATATTTTAAAGGCACTCAGGCATATTAACTGCTTACTGGTTGCACAGAGAAATAATGAACTTGCTGTATGAGAAGGTAAAATAAATGAATAATTCATAGTCACTAATTCATTCATTTTTGCCTTTTGAATTGATTTGGCAATTATTCTTGTACTGCACATCATTTGTAAATGCTTAGATATAAATATTTACAGTTGCAAATATGCGGTCAACTAATTTCTATTCTTTGATTGAATGGCTTCTCTAGCACACCAAGGAGTGAAAATTGTGAATTTTACTGTTAAAGCTCAGTAAAATGTGGGTACTTGAATTATCCAATAAAGCAGATACATACTGACTGTAAATATGACCCAACTAAAGTATTTCAAAGATGAATAAATATTTGCAGGCAGATTTTTCTTCATCATTTACTGCAATAAGAATGAAGGAAAGATCTTCTGTGTCACACTGTCACAGACAACAAAGACTAATGTCCTTTGGCACTGATGTTTTTATTGTTTATTCAGCTCTTCCCTCTTTTTCCTTTGTTTGCAAGTATTTTTTTCCTGCTGATTGTGTTCTACATTTTCAAGGATGATTGCAGCATACAGGAAAATGAGAATTCACTCTAAATGTGGATAAGTGCCACAAAGCCCTCAATATCCCTTAACCCTGTGCTGAAGCTGTGTACCTGAAGCATCCACAAGCAGTATATTACAGATCTGTGAGGGAACTGATGATCTGAATCAATGGGTTAATTCAGAGTGGCTTACTCCAGCCAAAAGAGACTTGCCTCCTAAACTCCTCTTGTACTTACTGGAGAAAGAAGGTCTTCTGTAGAGAATGATTCAGAACAGGATCCTAATCTTAAGTGATCTGAATCACTTTCCTAGTCTGCTTATTTTGAACACTGCTCTTTATCTTCTCTCCATTTCCTACTTCTTGCCCTGATTGATGACTCAGGATTTATGCAGAATGAATGAATTTCAACTTTTTTTTTTTTTTCAAATAAAATACAGCACTGTAATAATTTAGAGCAGTTGACCTGAGACTAAGGAACTCGTGAGGGCTTTTAGGTGTATTACGTTATGTATTTCTCTCTCTGAACAGTTAGAGGAGCCTTGAAAAAAATCCAGCTTTAAGTTGTTTAATGCATTGTAATAATCCAAAGTCACTTTGTGTGATTTTTCAGTTTTCTTGAAGTGCTCCAGGAAATTATTTTTCAAAAGTTCCTTCACTTTGAAAGGCTTCCACAGAAGCACTTGAAGCTGAAAGTAAATTTAGTCCATTTACAGATAACATGTTCAGAAAAGAAGGAAACGTATGAAACTATGAAGAGTTTGTTCCAAAGAATAAAGCCGAACACATTAGCATCTGAAACAATCCTAAAGTAAAACTAAGTATTTGGTTGTAAATACGTGCAAGTTCACCAAAATTTTTTTCAGTGTTATTGTCACCCCTTTACTCTCTGCAGACTTCATAGGACCTTTAAGCACTCTCCTGAATGGCTTAAGAGAAAATCACTCATCTCAATCTGATTTCTTTCATGGACAAGATCCGTATTCAGTTTACTCCAGCTCAGAAATGGTGTAACAATGGAGCAGTGGAGCTTTTTAAGGCTCTGCCAAGTGGCTATAGGGCTTATATGCTCCCTTTTGTTCGCAAACATGAATTGAGAAGGGAGGAGGCCACAGGGATGTTGCACCGAGGTGGTAAACTCTGTGCTGTTGTGTACTGTGACAGTATGAAAGATGCCTGAACTTGGCTTCCTGCTCATGATGTGGTAGATTGTAGGGTAGTGTGCCTACAAATATCTCTTCCCCCACTGACTGAACAAACAGAAATGATGTTTGCTTCTTAGCATAGTGCTAAAACCCTTCTGCAATCTCGTCACATTTTTTTTTTTCTTAAAAGTAGGAACAAAATTCTGCTGTCGGTAAAATAAATGTCAGACAACTGCATGTATTGAGTTTAATTTCATTTAATATTTAATGACTAGGTAGGCTTTTCCTGAGATAATGATTTCATAAAGAAAGAAAGATCAGAGCAGACCTCCTGCTAGTGTAGCACAGCTACAGCAGGAACTGCAGAAATGCAGGGTCAATCCAACAGAAGGAGATTGTGCTATCTGTAGTCACCGTGGATAACTCTTCACTTCTCAAGGGTCTCCCTTTGGCTCAGTAGGACTCCTGCAGAGGAAAGGACACGTTCAGTATGCATCGAGGCACAGAGTTTGACCCTAACTACAAAATACTCTCTCTCTTGGAAAGAGCAAACTGCACATGGTTTAAGGCAATCCTCTATATATCTCCTGCTTTTTATGGGAGAGGAGTGGGATGTCTCCTCCCATACCTCACATCACAAGGTTCTGCTATCCAGCTCTTTCCAGAGTTGTGTAAATTCTCTACTCAGTCATGTCATGGTGATATTATTTTATAGAAATAGGCCTTTTATACAGTATTTTCCACAACATGTTTGGAATAGCAATCTGCCTGCATTTCTGTATGGCAGACAATGCTAGAAACACCTGACCATCAAACTGTATGCTTTTGACATCAGTGTCCAAAGTAATGTTTCTACATCAGCAGATTAGCAGATGTGATTGCTGGTGGTCCACATAGTAGAATGGGTACTGATTTGTTTTCTGTCAGTTTTATTAGCACTGCAGTGCTAACAATCTTGTTAGTTCTTGTCTTTGGCATCCTCAGATGCATTCCTGTGAATTTTGAGTTAGAAGAGCCATTAGATACAAGGAAGGAACAAGAAGACCCACAGCATATGTTCAGTCTGCAGGCAAACAGTACTGCCTGTGCTAACCCTAATCCATGTGTATAAAGATGCTCTGGGAAGCTAATTATGACAGGCAGGGAAGAGAAAAAAAAAAATAAGAAAAAAAAAAGAAAAAAAAGAAAAAAAAAAAAAAAAAAAAAAAAAACACAAGGAATTTTCCCAAAAAAAAAAAAAAAGAGACTGTAGGAATTTGCTCCAAATGACAGCAAATGCAGTTGGCACGATGACTGAAGCTCAGTTCCTGAAGAACCCCTGCAGGAAATGTAGCTTTTCTGACACAAAGTGAGTGGGCTTATATGGTGGATCCAGTGACTTCAGAGTCTGCCCATAGCCAGACTATTACCTGCAATTCTTCCTCTTTCTATTCTTTCTCCCACCATTGGATAGAGACTGGTTCCATAGATCAGTTTGTTTATTCATGGAGTTCTTTTAGCAATGGATAAATTGACTGATAGTGTCATCACTGCCTTCTGAACCCAAGGATAAATTCAAAGGCTGTTAGCAAAAGCACTGCCTGATGCCTGTCATCTCTACTGAGCTGGCATTCCTCCCTCCTCCCCAGACTCTCAGGATGGCTTGAGGCTCCTTTTCCTTTAATATTGTATTTTTCACTGAATTGCACCCTGTGACTAATTTTCCTTCTTACTTTACATCTCCTCACCAGCCTGCACTGTTATGTGTGTATATTCCACTTCCAGACCTCACAGCTTTGTTAAGTGCAAAGTGTATGGAGAACCAGTTGCACAGATTTTAGACTCTCTGGCTACCTTCTCTCCTGGCTGACGTTAAAGACCAAAGAACTGAAGATTTGGACTTGTTCATTCGAAATAAATCCCAAAAGATTTGTAAAGACCTGAGAAAGATGTTTTTCAAGTGCTACCCTTGCTTGTGCATGAGGTGCCAATAGAGGGAGTTTCAGACCCGTCTCAGATTTATACTCCTGACAATATCCTTGCCGTTAGTGATACTCATCATGAGAGATAAATTTTATTTATTTTCCTACACATTTTATAAGGCCTCTTATCCTTTAAACAAACACTTCTGTGGCTCTTCTATAGCTTGAAAATGAAGGCACAGTTCATATCTGTTGGCAAAATCCTTCTACAAAGAGACCGGCAATGGAATGGGTCTGCGCTCTTTTTTGCTAAAGAACACTGATTCATCTCTCAGATGAATCAAAACTCAGTTTTAGAAAGCTATCTCCACTTTTCTCTTCCCCTTGAGAACCCTGATGACCGAGGCATAGTTGACTTCTCTTGCTCATTTCATATGAACTAAGATTTGAATGCTAAGACCTTAGAAAAGCAAAAGTCTGCCTCTGGCCTATCAGTTTAAATCAATTAATTCACATCCAGATGGAAAACAAATGAAGGGGGGGGAAAAAAATTTCCCTTTAATTTTTTTTTTTTGTATGTTTATTTAAGGGGAAAGTAAATGGGGAAGAACCTCACTTGTGAGGAGTCAGAATGACATCTTAGGGAAATGAGATTCTGGCCTTAAAAGAGAGATGTAAGCCATGCTGTTGCAGAAATGAATGGAGGAAGACTTTCTGGAGATACTTTTTGTCTCTGCAGTCAATTCTGCCAGCTCCCAGAAAACTGCAGTTTCTCTTTTCACAAAAATTCTCATTTATTTCTTATATGAAAAGTTGTTTTGGAAGCTATCTTTAAAGACTAAGGACTGCATCTTTTCTGTACCATAAGCCTGCTATTTTCAGTTACTACTGAAGAAAGTACCTTCCATATACTGAGCCTCTAGGGTTCACTCAAGTTGCATTTCAAATGGTTTTTGCTGCAATCCAGACCAGACTTCAGCTTTTGAATGTGATTCATTTTGGGGTGTGAAAACACAAACAGAATAAATCCAAAGCTCTTCAGGAGAAAGCAGAAATGTCCTGAGTTCATCCAGTGAGAGCTGATACTGGTTCCTCTTTTTAAAGTCTTATTGCTCCCTGGCTCTGAGCTTCAAAACTATAGCTAATTTCAACTATGAAGTCTCAGCTGATGGGGTCAGGAGTCATTACCTTGTCAACAGAGGCTTAGGCAGTCTGTCCTCTTTGGCAGAATCCTGCAAAATGGACTGATTCCTGGCTTGTGGAAGGAGCATCTTTAAGGGATTAAAAATTCTTCAGATTCCACTTGACATTTGAATTTTAGACTCACAAGCTGTGTTATTCTCATCATACACACAGGAGAGACATGCTTTGTTTAGTATACAAGAACATGTAAGTAAAGATGTGTGTGTGTGTGTGTATATATATATGTACAAACTGTGATTATGTACTTCAGAAATTAAAATTTAAAAACATGTCTATAGCAGTGGTGCTCACCATTGCACTCAGTCTAGTTTTGTAGTCAGATAAAAACCTTTTGATTAGTGCTATCAGCAATTCAGTGAGTGGGTTGCTAGAACAGAGAAGGTTAAAGCTGTATCTGGGGTAGAGAGGAAGTCAACTTACTGCTGCAGAAAGTAGGATATTTTTCTTGATTTGATGAAATTGTTTTGGAGAGAAACCCACTGTCTTGGTATTCTCATAACTGTGTTCCATATGCTGAAATGGCCCTCTGCAATGGCCTGGTCCTGAACGTGTACCAAAGGGCAAGGATGGCCTAATGCAGCATGCTGAGATGCTCTACTCCTATGCCAGCAGCCCAGCCAGAAGGGGTGAATGCTTGCACGGGTATTAGGAAGGGTGCCAAGATCAGTCAGGGCTGGCAGGTTTTACTGGGACAGTTGCAATATTGCAGTAATACATCTGCCTGGGCCTGGCTCTTGAGTAAGAAATGGAGAGTAAAAGTAATTCCCAAGGATACTGAAGTAGGTCATCTCCATCACTGTCTGTGACCCAAATACCTCCTCTAAGAACGAAACCTCATTTCACACTCCAGGCAAACAGTGTAACGATGGGGCTGGAAACCCTTTTGTTTCTCCTGTGTATGAACTTCTGGTTAAAGCCCAAACTGGTTGTTCAGATGCTTGTAAATTTTGCTTTGATGTAAATATAGCTTCATCTTACTTCCAAGCCTTCTGAGCTAGTCTGGTAAATTTCAATAGTGTGTGGGGGGAGAAAAGTTCCTAACCCACCACACATAAGGGTATAAGAAAGGTATTTAGATAAAGAGCTAAGAGAGGTTGTGACATGGGATTAAGACAATTTATGCACATTTGCACAGACAATTCCACTTGTGCTGTACTTACACCTTCTCCGAGGGAAGATTTTTGTCCCAAGCACAAGGACTGTGTATACATTACGGGATACATTACAGTGCACCACAGAGATGTGGCTTCTAGCCATGAACCAGCTTACGGAGACATGTTGGTTTGCATCATGATACTGTGTACCCTGTTTTCCTTGAGAAGAAAGCCTTGGTGTAGAGGGACAGGAAAAGAGCTGAAGTACAAGTATGCTGGTCAGGGTAGCTATGGGACGAGACACGCAAGGTACAATGGGGACTTTACCTCATAAGCAGTACATAGCCAGAGGTTGTGCCAGGGGATCAGGATTGAGAGTCCATCAGTGCCCTGGTGAAAGTGGCCTTTGAGGGAATGTGTTTGTGACTGCAAGAATGGGGCCTTGAGGCTACAATCTGTAATTGTCAAATCTCGGCCAAGTTCAGAAGTGTACAAAAAATGGCTTCAGTAGGACATAGGACATGTTTTCTGTGACTTGACCAAGAAGACAAAACTGGTAGTGCTGCACTGGTAAACATCATATAAAGCACTGAGGCTCATGGTGGTGCTTTAAACCACATAACCAAGTCAATGGTTAGGCTACTGGGTGCACCACATACACAACTAGCTTTGTATATAACAAAATTTAAAGCCTTGTGTGAGAGTAAATAGGAAAACTCTAGTTAGCTTACAGTATGAAGGTAGACATTAAAAACTTTTTTACCAGTAAATGAGAAACTAATGGAAATGGTTTATGTCTCTATGACTTCCAGACAGGCTTACATGGACATTAAATAAAAGTATGCTTTCCTGGAGTACGGCCAACATGCTGTCAAGGATCATATATCCATTTGTCAAAAGTGGTAAAATACTTCACTGTCTCTAAAGAGTGGAGAGATATCTATGGAGGGAACTGGAAATATCTGTAGAAGAATTGTTGTTTCTGAAAGCTGTGTGTTTAACACAATATCCCATTAAACATTGCCAGGATTGGGAGGCAATGCCTTAGAACAAAATAAAACAACTAAAGAAGCAAGTAAGAGCTGTGTCTATCATGTGCTTAAGAACAATAGTGCTGAGTCAAAACCTGCTGGACCGAGTTGGGAATGCTGTGGTTTAGCTAGCCCAACCAAGCTGAACTGGAGCGATCTTTTTTGTCCTTCAACGAGTCTGTAAAAGTTGGCAGAGATCTGATCAGTTGTTCAAACCCTGCTGAACGGCCCTTGGAGTTCAGCTCTTATACCTGATTAGGGGCCTAGCAAAAAAATTAAGGGTCAGGCAGGTTGTAGGCTTAGCTGGTGGCTGTGTTTGAGAGCTGTGTAGAACAAGATGATTTTTTTTCTGTGTGTTTGTTGCCTCAGAAAGATGTGTTCTCATGCACTTTTCTGAAGCAGGGGCATGTTTTGTATACAGAAATGTGACCAGTAGCTTGGGGAGTTATTTCATGTTTGTGAGGTTACACAGATGAGCTTAGTTCTTTGTCTAAGGGCTCATGCATGTCCAAAGCAATTGAAGTCTACCTAAATTGAAGCTATCCCAGTTTGATCTTGCACCTTGCTCCCACTCTCCTTGCCAGCACTGATATTTGTCATGAACCCGTTCAGGAAGCTAAACTGATTGAAGATTAGTGATTTTTCCTGCGAAGTTACTTTTCCCCTGATTTTACTTCCTGAACCAGCTTATGGCAGGGTCATAGCAAGGCCTAGAACTGGCATGCAAGACATAACTGGAATTCATGACTGGGTTGAGAAGGAAATGACACAGCTTGGATTAGTCAGGCTCTTGATGAACCTGAGCTCACAGCAGCTGACCCTTCCTCCTGCTCCACTGCATCCAACCACAGACCTTCAGTCACCTTGTTTTATATCTAAGTACAGCTGAGTATGGACTGTTTACTTGAAACTTTTTTTTTTAGTACATTTGCATATTCTGGGACCTGATTCACTCTTCAGAGTCAGACTGTGCTCAGAAAGGTTGGACTTTGCACTTAGTGGCATGAAGTGTCCACCTGGGTTTGTGAAATACTATGAGTCCTAGTTTGGAAGGCTTAAATCCCACTGCCCTGATGGATCCCATTCAGGTAGAGAGGTACAAAGACACCCTACAGTGCAGCTGTGGTAATGTTAACTTATTTGGGGCATAATTGGGAAGAGAAATGGTATCAATGTCCCAGCATTGTTCTGTGCTGGCTGGTCACAAGGAGAGAAGGTCTCTCAGCCACATGGGCTTTCTTCTGTACCCTCTCTTCAGCTGTTTTGTAGGCTGATGTATGCTACACATTCAGTGTTGGTGGAGCCAAGGCTGACAGAGGCATGGAGAGCTTGACCACATATCCTGAAAGTGCTCATAGTCAATCTTTATTATATCACTCATCTTCTGAGCATATTGTTGTAGTTTGAGTGGTCCCAGGGTCCCCTAAGAAAACTACAGGGACCAAGATCCGCCCCAGGGGATGGGTCTTAGCATCCCAGGATGTTGTAATACTGTTATTCCATTCTGTTTTCCAGTATTACAGCTTAAAAGCCAGTGCCTGGTTGATACTGCATTTCTTCCTTCCCTGCCTCTTCTCCTTTCACTTTTCTCCAGGAGGAGCACACATTCCTTCTTATCTCATGGTTTGTGTGAGAGATGGCTACTAGCTGGCAGGGAATTTTGAGCTGCATCATGCGGCTTACTGAGACCTTGCAGGCCTTAGATGGGGCGGGGGGAGCAGTTAAGACTTACTCTCAGGCCTGCTGAGGGTGGGAAGGGTGGAGGATTCTAGATGGTTTCTGATAGACTTGGCTTAGCTTGTGGATGTATTCATTTTACCTGGTTGCCTTTTGCATATATGCTCTAGTAAACAGAATCTCTCTTTAAACTTCCAATCATTCTTACTCTCTAAAAGGAGTGTCTCCTATTGTCCAGTCCTGGGTTACTCGTGGCCTCAAGCTATGACACATGGTTAGGCTGTGCATCCATTTTATGTTAGGAAGATGGCTGGGTCCAGTGTAGTAATGATTTTGTCCTGCTTTCTCTTTTAAGGTGTCTAGAAGTATCAATAAAAACATGCACCTTGAAATTACTATTAGGAAGCAGTGCTTCAGAGCGTGGCCTCAAATGGTATCCCACAGATTGACAGATTCACAGATTGCATCTTATTTTCAAAATTTGGCATGTAACTAATAGTTGTAGTTGCTGCAAAGATATTGAGCAATTGTAGCCAAGCGTGGGCAGTGGCCTGTGAAATCGTGAAAGGTAGGGAGAAGTCCCAACAAACAATTTCTCTAAGTGTGGGTTCTACATTTTGTGAAGGCCTGAGAGCCTGCCTGTAATTTCACCTTTTGTGACAGTTTGACTTCTATTTTCAGTGTCAGCTACTGCCATTATTTTGAACCTTAGTTACTTCTGTTAACTCTAGCCCAACCTAAATGTTTTAGCTACCAATGGTTTCAGATGGAGGAACTTGAGCTGCCTTCTTTAACACTTTCTCAGTGTTCCTTATTGCTGGGTATGGGATGCAGGAAATATTTTTTTTCTCAGAATGAGGCTGTAGTTACCTGAGGGTTGAAAAAATGCACATTATAATCCAAAGCAATAGCACAGCAGAGAAGAATGTAAGTGGTGCTTTTCACTTAGCCTGGTTTCTTGCAATCCTGTTTTCACCAGGAGCAGGCAAATGACTACTCCAATAATTAAAAGGAATATACCAGGAGAATTAGCTGTATAATGAATGCTGCAGAAGTTGAAACTTCATCTCTCTGATTGTATATTCAGTCCCCACAGACTTAAATTGCAGAAACCAAATTCCAGTTCAGAACAGCTTTAGGATGGCAGCATGAGCTCTGGTACCAGCACTGTTTAAACAATAGATTCTTCTTATATTAATTACCCTTTTCCAGTGTATACCTTAAAGTGACATTTAAAGGGAGCAAGAATAGGGCAGAAATAACTGCTGAAATGTGATAACATGTATTTTATGTGAATTATTCGTGGTCAGAAGAGGAAGTAATGATCTGATAAGGGTTTCAAGTTGTAATATACCTGGAAAAGGGAGAGAGTAACTTCCACAATGGAATTATCTGTGACTGTTCTTGGTTATGTGGGAAATACATAGCTTCTATGCCCCAGGGTGGTGGGACAAAATTTAGAGTAGCTGTATTCTTATTTATGAGTAAAACGTTTGCACTTCTCACTTAATCAGAAGCTATGCATCTTGCTTTTTAATCTTAGAATATAACCAGTGCTGAATCTCAGAGAAGATGGAAACCCAGTAAGTTTCTTTTTCATGCTATACAACTTTGCACACCCTTTTAAGAACAAAATGACACAGCAAATCGTGAAGTAACAAAAGATGTGTAAGCAATGGCCAGCATGTGGAAAGTCAAAACTCTCT
>VWYK01063948.1:0-13172 GCA_013399775.1 Semnornis frantzii | reverse complement strand
GCGTGTGTGTATATGTGTGTGTAGCACATTTCAAAGGGAAGGGAAGGTCACAGGAAGCCAAACCCATCCTTGTGCATTAGATTAAGTTCTATAAATCTGCATGTGAGCCTTCCTGTATAAAAACCATGGGGGGTTTATGAGATGTGGGTTGCTCTGAGACTTTCCATGAAGTGTTGCATGTTATAACAAATTGCCATTATTACCCTGTGCGTTTTCTGTTTCATCACACGTCGTGCCTTTTGTTGGTCTTTTGGAAACAATAAAACAGATTAAACTAAACATGAGCAGCCCAGGGATAATAATGAAGTCTATAAAAAGAGAACCTCTCCAATTAGGGTTTACAATATTATTAAATCATAAAAAACCTGGAAAAAAAAAAACCCTCGAATGAGTCTTTGTGCATACAAGTGGTAAAAGGCCTGGGGGTACTAGTGATTATGTGTTGTAGCTGGATATGTGTGGGATTTGTCTGGGAGCTCACACTTCAGCAGCTCAGACCTTCATCCTCTGGGCCTGCCTGGACGAAGTCACCACTTTCTAGACTCTCTTATAGGGAATTTCTTACCCAAGGAGATGTGTTCTGCATGACTGCTTATCTAGAGGAGGAGTGAAGTGTATGCGGCTTCAGGATAGCATAGTACACAGTGGTCAGGCACCAGGATGAGCTGCCCAGGGAGGTGGTGGAGTCACCCACCACGGATGTGCTTAAGGGTAGTTTGGATGTGGTTTGGCTTAGGGCTATGGTTTAAGGTGAATCTTGTAGAGTTCTAGGTTGGACTTGGTGATCCTGAGGGGCTTTGCCAGCCTGTATGTGTCTGTGATTCTGTGAAATGCCATTCTTCAAACCAGGTGGCCGTGCTGAGGGGAGGTAGGGCAAGTGGTCAGCTGAGGATATGGACAAGTACTGCTTACTCTTTTGGGAGTAGAAGTGATTAACTTTTTTTCTGGAGAGCTCTTCTACAAGCTCTACTCAGTCTATCTTCAACAGCTGGTGCCTGTGAAAGTCTTTTTTTTCCAAAGAGAGTAGCTATGTAGTTGCTTTTCCTGGAGTGGACAGTGGGGAATGCTGCTGTAGGTGGCAAGGAAAGCTGCACTGCTGTGCCTGGAAAACGTCCAATAGCCCTAGCCAAAGTCAAGGAATTTCTGTGTGGGGCATATGCTTCTTATTTTGTTATCTCCTGCTCAGGCCTGTAGTTTTGGCAGTGCTCTGCCTTGTGTGTGCCATGCTGACCCGCATCCATGCTGCAGTTTGCTGTTGGCTCAAGAGGCTTTCTTTGGAGACATGCTTCAGTGCAATCTTCACTGCCCTAATGAGGCAAATGATCAATGGCCAGGCTGGATGAGGCTCTGGCCAGCCTGATCTAGTGTGAGGTGTCCCTGCCCGTGGCAGGGCAGTTGGAACTAGATGATCCTTGTGGTCCCTTCCAACCCTGACTGATTCTATGATTCTGTCATTTCCAGAAGTGTTGAAATAATGCAAAACTCTTCTCTCCAGTGTTTTGCAGAGGGTTCTCCTGAGGAAAGACCTTGTCTGAAATGGTGGAGTGTTCTCTTTCAAGTATCTCCATTCTTAGGACTGTTGTCACTTCCTTTATTCAGTACTTCAGAAAAGTATTTGCAAGTCTCTCTGGTTTGGTGAGCAGTCAGCTCAAAAAGCCTGGTCAGCCCAAAGCATCTCTTGTCCTACAGGTGTGCTCTACCAAGGCTGTAACACCTGTCTTAGACATGTTGCAACCTTCACACAAGTTTTTTCAGCCCACATGGTGCTGCAAATGAGCAGTGATGGTGGTATTGGTGTCTTTGGGGCTCACAACATAAACAAATACATATTTTAGAATCATAGAATCAGTCAGGGTTGTAAGGGACTGCAGGGATCATCCAGTTCCAACCCCCCTGCCATGAGCAAGGACACCTAATGCTAGATCAGGCTGTTCAGAGCCTCATCCAGCCTGGCCTAAAACATCTCCAGGGATGAGGCTTCCACCACCTCCCTGGGCAACCCCTTCCAGGGTCTTGCCATCCTTATGCTGAAGAACTTCTTCCTAACATCCAGTCTGAATCTACTAATTTCTAGCTTTGTTCCATTCTCTCCAGTCATATTACTAACTGACAGCCTACAAAATCTCTACCCAGCTTTCTTGTAGCCCCCTTAAGATACTGAAAGGCCACAATAAGGTCATCTTTCTCCTCTCCAGACTGCACAACCTCAACTCCCTCAGTTTGTCATAGAAGTGGTGCTTCAGCCCTCTGAGCATCCTTGCACCAGTTTTCTCCATTCATAGGCCAGTTTAGATACAGAAATAGCTGAACAAACAAGCCCTACCCCATGAGAGTACAGTTGCTGCCTGCCAGAGCTTCTGTTCATAAACACCATGTTGGAGAAATAGCAGTTCTTACTCAATTTGGAGATTCCTATCTCTGCTTTCCTTCCTTTATTTGCTGAGCTATATACTGTACATGATTACTATGTGACTGATAATAATGCTACCAGTAAACAAAGAACTGAACTTTAAGAATCATAGAACCATAGAGTAGTTTAGGTTGGAAGTGACCTCAAAGCTCTTCCAGTTCCAACCGCCCCCACCATAGGCAGGGACACCTCGCACTAGAACAGAAGGGACAAGTTATTTTTTTTTATTACTAACAGAAGAAGGGAGAAGTAATTTTTTTTTATTACCTACCCCTTCCTGCTTCCTTGCTGAGAAGTTGTCCTACAGTAGAGTGAATTTGGCTTTTCATGGCAGGCTGCATGTTTGTGTTGTTTTTTTTTTTCCTTCCATGGGTGCTGGGGAGCTTTGCAAAGTTCTTGTGACTTGGATAAGAGCTGTTTGGAGCCCCAGAATTGCTCACCTGTGATGTGCAATAAATGCAACTGCTGCTAAGATTTCAAAATCATTCTGCTGGGATTTTTCAGGACAAAATAATATTTCCTTTATTGCCCTGTGGCCTCGGTTCTTGTGACAAAGAACTTTAGCAGCAAGAAACAGTGGTGCAAATGTAGCACTTGCACACATTCACATTGAGTTTTCATGGGCCACCAAAGATGGTATTTAGAACACAGTGAGGAATGCCTGCTGCCAGATTTTGCTATTTAATGGAAGGCTTGGTTGGTTGTTTTTTGTAGGGTTATAGGGTTTTCTTTTGGGGTTTTGTTTGGTATTTGGTTTTGTTTATTTGGTTTTTGGTTGGTTGTTTTTCTTTTCACTGAATCACAGAATGTCAGGGGCCGGAAGTGACCTCTAAAGCTCATCCAGTCCAACATCCTGCCTTAGCAGGATCACCTACAGCAGATCACACTGGAACACATCCAGCCAGACTTTGAGTATCTCCAGAGAGGGAGCCTCCACAACCCCCCGGGGCAGCCTGTTGCAATGCTCTCTCACTTTCGTAAGAGAACACAAGCTATGAGGCTCATGTTTTTGCATAGCTCTGATGCTCTTCTGTAGCTGTGCTCAGCGACCTAAGTAAGGTAGCTCTCAGTTTACAAGCCTTGATGCTTGCCCCAAGACAGGGCATGAAAAGCACAGCCTATCTTTAGGATAGGTGACCTGACTTGGGTAGGAAGATTCCTCCTGCATAAGGTTCTGCCTCTCTTGCCACTAGGCCTGTTTTGCAGGATGGGAAGTGATCAGATGTGATCCTTGGAGACTAATGAGAGATTTTTTCAAGAGTATTTTCAGATACTGTGATTTTAGCAAACTGGTTCTTATGACTTGGCCAAATACATAAAGAAATTAGCATCTCCCTCGCATTTCGGTGCATGGCTTCATGTCACCTACTGCCATCACTGTCCTCACCCACCCACATCTGCTTTCTCCGGTAATCAAATTACTAGAGCATTTGAGGGGGAATGGAGGTGACAGCTGTACTCCATCCAACTGGTTTACACCCAGAAATGATTAATCTGTATGAAGAACAGGTTCTGAAGGTGGTCCCTGCCATTGCACACATCTGCAGGTGCCTCTGAGTGGGAACCTTGGCTCCTTTGGAGTGGGATGGCCCTCTGGTCCTTCCTGTTGATTACAATGCTCTGAAAGCTATGTTTAGGCCTCGGGGTTCCTGCTGCTGCAGCGTATTTACAGCTGAAACTCTGGCTGGGTGCCTGTTGCTGTGATTTGTCTAGTTGCTGCGGGTTGTCATTCTGTGCTGGTGGAAGTGGAGGCAAGTGGTGTATGCTGCTGCCCCAAAGTGGTTTGCAGGCAAACTGGGGGGAGAAACAAAGTAACAGCCACAACTATTGATGTATTCTTCAGTCAGATGGGCTTATGTCTTGTCAAAATGTAACTGCATCAACCCATACTTCAGAGGGATCTGCTGGAGAGAGTCCAGCAGAAGGTTGCGAGGATGATGGTGGGACTGGAGCAGTGCCTGATGAGGAGAGGCTGAGGGACCTGGGGCTGGTTAGTCTGGGGAAGAGAAGACTGGGAGGGGTTTGAATCACTGTTTATAAATATCTGAGGACTGGGGGTTAGGAGTGGGGTAGACAGGCTCTGCTCACTTGCTCCCTGGAACAGGACAAGGAGCAATGGATGGAAGCTGCAGCACAGGAGGTTCCAGCTCAACACAAGGGGGAACTTCTTGACTGGAAGGGTCCCAGAGCACTGGCACAGGCTGCCCAGAGAGGCTGTGGAATCTTTCTGTGGAGCCTTTCAAGGCCTGTCTGAATGTGTTCCTGTGTGCCCTGAGCTAGATTGTCTGGTCCTGCTCTGTCAGGGGGGTTGGACTGGATGATCTCTCTGGGTCCCTTCCAACCCCTGACGTCCTGTGAGCCTGTGACTCATGCTAAAATCTCGCTTTTGCCAAATTCTTTGGGTTTCAGCTATTGCCTCCACAAACACTCCAGCAGGAGCAGACTAGGAATGCAAAGGTAAGACTACTGGTCTGGCAAAGTTAGGCTGGCCTTGGAAAATGCAACCTGGAACTGGTTTTACTCTGTGGGTTATGAGTAAGGAGTGGAGAGATCATTTAGGATGTCTGCCCCTCACTGACATACTACAGCTTCCCTGTCTTACACAAACCTGAGGGTGTTTGCACAGTCACAACTCAGTGACTTTGTTGTTGCAGTGTGCATGTCATGGGAGACCTGGAGTCTGTTAGCAAGAGGAAGAATTATTGATCCTTTAGCAGGTTTACAGCTACATGTGAAATATTTAGATTGAGTCTGTTCACTAGTTGTCATTTTTCTTTTAAAATGCCCTTTAACATTGGGGCTTCCAAGTTCCTTGTTCACATATGGGAGTCTTCCCTAGATAGAGATATGTGTGTGTATATACATTTCTCCAAATGTACAGGTGCAGTTAATTCTAAAGAGAATTGAGTTATCTTCAGCTGCATGGAAGGCAGAGCCTGTCAGCAGCTGTTAAGCAACCTGGCTGCAAGAAACAGTGACCAGAAAAATGTGTTAATATGCACTGTCAAACAAATGTCCTCACAACTTGGGGTTTGTGGTTTCTGGTTGTGGGTTTGGTGTTCTGTTGGATTTTTTTTGTTTGTTTGTTTGTGGTGTTTTTGTTGGTGGGTTTTGTTTGTTTGTTTGTTTTAGTGATCAAGGCAAATAGAATCATAGAATCAGAGTTGGAAGGCACCACAAGGATCATCCAGCTCCAACCCCCTTGCCGTGGGCAGGGACACCTCACACTAAATCAGGCTGTACAGAGCCTCATCAAGCCTGGCCTTAAGCAGCCCCAGGGATGAGGCTTCCACCACCTCTTTGGGCAACCTATTCCAGGGTCTCACCACCCTCATGCTGAAGAACTTCTTCCTAACATCCAGTCTGAATCTACCTACAGTCTAGTAATGGTTCCATTTTGTTTCCTTTCAGGTTAAACATATTGCTGGCTGGTATGAACCCCTTCTATTTCCACGCAGTGAACGTAATTTTACACTGTCTGGTGACTCTTGTGCTGATGTACACTTGTGACAAAGCTGTCTTCAAGGACTGTCGGCTCGCTTTTGTCACGGCCCTCTTCTTTGCTGTGCATCCCATTCACACTGAGGCTGTAAGTATGTGACACCAAAGGAAAGGAAAAAAGAAAAGAGGGGAGGGGTGACAGAAAAGCTAAAAATCAGTGCATGCTTAAAATTATTTCTTTAAATTTATTTTTTTTAAAGAAATCTCTGAGTCATGCGGAATATGGCACTTGTGGTCTTTGCTGTGGAGGAACAAAACTGGGAATGTGCTGAGTTTCAAATGATGTGCAGGAGTCATTAAGAGAAAAGTGAATTCAGTGCTTGCCATCTTTCTGCTCTGGCATTAAATTTTAATTGGCGGTACTAATGGGTGATGCTGGAAGAAGCAGACAGCCTGATGGAAGTGTGGAGTCTTCTGAAGCCGAAGAGCTCAATGAAGCTCTCTCTCTCCTGCTGGGACATTGTTGCATATCTTCAGTCATCTCCTGTAGTCATCAGTTTAAGGGAAAAAAAGTGAAGGGAGCATTCGTGTGTGTTCTGGAGGAGAGCACTCAGAGGAGACGTGACCCGTGGATTAATTTAATAGTGGTTTCAATCAAAAAAGCTAGGAGAATCATCTTCAGTTGTTCTTTATCATCAATTGTTGGCTTAATAAATGTCAGGGTAAACTTACAGCAGCAGTGCAGACATTTTTCTGTTCACTTGAAGATGTAGTGGTGCTAAAATTGCAGCCTGTTAGTGTGGGGAGCTACTGCTGTAGAGGGAATGAGTCTTGCTGCCTTTGAGAAGGAAAGGCAATGTTGAGCTACCTGTAAAAGAGACAGGCACTGCTTAGCCTAGATACTGCTGGCATCCTACATCCTCACTATGAGCTTTTGGAAACCAGGGAGAGCAAGGGCTGCGGTGGCTGAGAACTCCAACGAAAAGCCCCCAGCGTTACGGTTCCTCCCTCTGCTGTCTTGTGTGAACTAATCAGCCAGGCTGCTGTTGGTAATACACATTTATGTTATCAGGGAAGTTTTAGAAGCAGGACTCTCTGAATTTGGTTTTGTGGATTCTCTTTGAATTTATTTTTGTGGATTTTTTTTTTTTTTAAGTTTTAATCTTAAAAATCTTAAATGCTGAGGTGCTGGGTATAACTTAAGTATGAAATCTCTCCTCTTTCCTGATTACAAAGGACCTTTTATTTACTTTCTGGACAAATTTCAGGTCTTTCATAGAATCATAGAATCAACCAGGTTGGAAGAGACCTCCAAGCTCATCCAGTCCAAACTATCACCCAACCCTATCCAATCAATGAGACCATGGCACTAAGTGCCCCATCCTGGCTTTACTTCAACTCCGCCACCTCCCTGGGCAGCCCATTCCAATGCCAGTCACTGTCTCTGTAAACAGCTTCCTCCTAACATCCAGCCTAGACCTCCCCTGGCACAACTTGAGACTGTGTCCCCTCCTTCTGTTGCTGGTTGCCTGGGAGAATAGACCAACCCCACCTGGCTACAATCTCCCTTCAGGTAGTTGTAGACAGCAATGACATCTGCCCTGAGCCTTCTCTTCTGCAGGCTGCACACCCCCAGCTCCCTCAACCTCTCCTCACAGGGCTGTGCTCCAGGCCCCTCACAAACCTTGGTGCCCTTCTCTGGATACCTTCCAGCACCTCAACATCTCTCTTGAATTGAGTGGTCCAGAACTGGACACAGGACTCAAGGTTTGGCCTGACCAGTGCTGAGCACAGGGGCAGAATAACCTCCCTGGTCCTGCTGGCCACACTATTCCTGATCCAGGCCAGGATTTCTTTAGGAAGAAATTATTTGTAAAAAGAGTGTTTATACGCTCTGTCAGTGTCCCCTTTCTCATATAAAGATTTGGTTAATTAATACTAGAGAAAAAACTCTCCTAAACTCAGATTATTTGAAAAGAAGAAATTCCATATTGCTCTACCAATTTTTGATAATAAAGTTCACTTCAGTAGTAATTATTAACTACATTTGCTCCAAAGAGTCTCTTTGGCTAAGAAATCTGTTTTGGGGGGTTGACACAGTGCTTTGAGCCTTATTACACAGAATTAAAACAGGTCCTCCAAACTGACACTTCCCTATGCAAAGGTACTTAATAAGAAAGCAAAGAATGACTTAACTGTTGGCTTACTCATTTGTTTTGGCAAGTGAGAAATCTGGGGCAAAACAGAACATATCCAATACAGACCAAGTAACACTTCATTGTGTTGAGGGAGGATAGCACTGAAAGGTAAAAAACTTAAAAATAGTAGCACTGAGATTGTTGGGACAGTCACTGAACAAGCATGCCTTATATATGTGCTTTTACACCTCTTTGTCTCTTTGTTTCCTTTTAGGTAACAGGTATAGTAGGCAGAGCAGATGTCCTAGCCTGTCTACTCTTTCTGTTGGCTTTTCTCTCCTATAATAGGTATGGATCCTTGCTTCTGTGATAGTTTCATGAGATGCTCTAGCCTGAGGAGGAGACAAAGGGGAAACCTGTCAGTTTTTGCATGAGTACTTCCCCCAGCACTGCTGTGCGGAAGTGCATTGGCCCCAGCCACAGTGCCACATCAGAACAAATAAACAAAGAGAAACCAGCATTTAAGATCCCCTCTTCTGTTGCTGTTACAGGTGACCATGCACTAGAGCAGGTCCTGCAGAGGTAAAAGTGACTCTGAAGAAGACAAAATGTTTAAAACTGAAGGCAGATTGTCTGTATATAGAATGAGGAATGGATAGACTCTGCCTGCTTTTGAAATACCTATATGGGACTCTGAAATGCCTGCTCTGGTGCAGTTAAGTACTGTGTCTAGACCATTAAGTAACCTTTCACCTATGAAAACTTAGCAGTGTTTGCTGATCTGTGCCCTGCAAATGGAACTCAACAAATACAGACAAAGAAAGAGCTTTACTTAGAGGGTCTCTGCCCCTGTTTCATTTAGGAGTGGCACTGTGTTGGCATGGCCACAAGGGAAAGCTGCTTACATCTCTCCTGGGCCCTTTGCCACAAACCTCTGTGTCAGAAGGATGACAAGGTGTAAAACTGACAGTGAGCCTGCAGGAATCCCTTGGTTTGCTTTTGGTTCCTGCTTACCTTCTTCCCTCTCAGGTGGGCTTCCTGCCCAGTCTGTTCATGATTAGGACACGTTTTTGTTTTGGGGTCAGGATGTGTGTTGGGATGGGATGCATGGAGGAATTTCTGCTTGCATTGCATCACGGGACGGGAATTCAGCACATGTCTGTAGAGGAGGGAAAGCCGCTTTGCCGCTTTGCCGCTTTGCCGNTGCCGCTTTGCCGCTTTGCCGCTTTGCCGCTTTGCCGCTTTGCCGCTTTGCCGCTTTGCCGCTTTTTTTTCTTGCAGTGTTTTGGGTCCGCTTTCTATGTCTGCTTGTCTTTTTTTCCCCCCTCTCTTCTCAAATCGTTGAACTTCTGAGTATTTGTGTTTTCCCTTCCTGTCCTGTGCCTAGACCTGTCCTCATTTATCAGTGAACAGTGCATTGTTCATGTCACTTTAATGCTAACATCTTAAGAAATGAACAGACAGTATCTCAGTACTTCTGTGAATGTATTAAATGTGCAAATAACAGAGAAACTGAAATATTTATATCAAATCTAATTTTCAGGAGTGTCGATCAGCTTTATGTTGGGGAACATTTCCCTCCCACTGCCTCCCCATTCTTTTTGCTGCTTAGTTTATTCCTTGGGACATGTGCAATGCTGGTGAAAGAAACTGGAGTCACTGTCTTTGGTGTTTGCTTGGTTTATGACTTCTTTTCCCTCTCCTGCAATGGAATCAAACAGTAAGTACCTTGCTATGCTTTTCATTTGGTGCCACTTGTGTGTGCAAAATATGATTATATAGAGCACTCTGGGAGCTGGCCTTGCCCAGCACACATTTGACAGATTTGGAGGGCACCAAGGTGTTCTCCTGGGTTGGTTGGTTGAGTGTTGGGTTAATTTATTCTCTTTTTCATTTTGTTGTGGTTGGGTTTTGGGTATGGCTTTTTTTTTTTTTGACTCTGTTGCTGCCTGTTAAGTTTTGCTTGGTAGATACAGATGCGAAGAACTGATCTCTAAAATGCTTACTTGACTCTGGCAAGACCAACTTTTTTCTTTTTTGTTCTTTTGTGGGAGTGCTGATTGGAGCATCAACATTTTAGAATTCCTCTGGCTTAACTCCTTCCATTTGCAACATCTGTTTGATTATTCAGGCACAATGTCTCAGTTGTTAGAAACAGCATGTGATGTTTAGTAGTAAAACTGGGTTTGATCCTTTCTGTCCTTGCTGAATGGGGGGGGGGAAAGGGAAAAATATTTGCTCAGTTCTGTTCTGGAAATGATTGGAATAAGTGGCATCTCTCAGCAGTCATGGAATTAAATGCTTTGAAGTTTCGTGTCCCTCACCCACCTAGTGTCACCGATAATGATGCTATTAATGTAGCTGCATTAAAAGAAGGGTGTGGGGTTTTTTGTTTGGTTTTTCTTGTTTGTTTGTTTGATAGAGGCTGTTTTGTTGTCTTTTTTTAATCTTTTTTTTCTCCCAAACCATTTCTGGTGCGGATCTCTTGGTGAGCAAATGCAAGAACTTACTGCCACTGAGAATGGGAGATCTCACTCTTGTCATTGCTGCTTGCTTTTCCCCAGTGCTGCCCCACAGGCTTTGGACCTGTCACACCCTCATGCATGGAAGTTACAAAAACAGGCACTGAGTTTGTGTGTTTGCTGTAGTGAATTGAATCAGCTCCCAGAAGGGTTTGAGGGATGCCAGAATGAGAACTGCAAATGCAGGGAGGAGAGTGTGTCCTGTTGTAGGAACATCCTGGCTTCCTTCCTGTGCTAGTCCTTCTTCTAGGTACTAGTGGGGGGATGGACCATTTTTCAGGCACACCTGCTGAATCTCGGGCCCCTCAAGCAGCAAAGGATTTCTCCCATACTGAGAGGATAAGGAATTCCTCACAGCGTAACCAGTGAGGAGTCTGCTGGGGACTGTCAGCTGGCACACTTGTTAACACTTGCATTTACAGTCTCTACTCAGTGTGTGCTAGGAGCTACCTGGCTAAAGGTAACACAAACCTTAGCTGATTGGAGGAAAATCTGTACCCTCTTCTTTCTCCTTCCCCTTGATATTCTCTATCCCATAGGTTCACATTCTAGTGGCCACTTCTTCACTTCAGTGCCATACAGTTGCCCAGATATTGTAGTTCTTTAGCTTGTGTAGTCCAGAAATGCTACCTTTTCCTATTTGCCTTGGTTGCATCTGTTCTGAACTTTTCTGTTGGTGCTATTTGGGATTTTATGACTATGTTTGGCTTTTTTAGGGGCCAGCAGAAAACCAGCAGCTTTCATCATGTGGTTGAAACTTGCCCCTTTCTGCTCCTTCCTTTTAGAATCATAGAGTGGTTAGGTGGGAAGGGACCTCAAAGCTCATCCAGTTCCAAACCTCCTCCATAGGCAGGGACACTTTCCACTAGTACAAGTCACTCAAGGCCTCATCCGGCCTGGTTCTGAGCACCTCCAGGGTGGTTGTGGAGCACAGAATCACCCAGTGTGATCAAAGATTACATTGGGTGATTCTGTGCTCCACAACCTCCCTGGGCAACCTGTGCCAGTGTCTCAGCACCCTCACTGTAAAGAACTCCTTTGTAACATCTTGCCTGTAGAGATCTTTAAATGAGGCAGAACATCAATTACTTCTTGCAGAAAACCCCGAGGGACGGCACCAAATTCTTCCTCTCAGTGCTTCCTGTCTTACCAGAGATCAGCTTGCTAGGGGAGTGTTTATGTTCTGTTGTTTTGGGTGTCTTCCTTTTAGATACAGCTAGGAATTAATAAACCCTGTCCTCCCAGCATGCAAAGACTGAGATTTTAAATTCAATACAATGTTGTCTTAGTTCGATGCTGTGCTGTTAGCAAAAGGTTGAACATTGGGAAAAGTGTGAAAATTAAAGTTCCTTAAATCCTTTTCTTTCCCTCTTCCCCTATTTTCCCCTCCTCTCTTTTCTCTGTAAGCAGGAGAAATGGGGGTGTCCACCAGAAAGTTGCCTGGCAGCCTGTGGCTGCTTCCTCTGCCCCCCTGCAGGTCTCTCTGGCTGGCCGGGAGAATGGGAAGCATCGCTTTGCCCACCGGGGCACCTGGAGCTCCTGCCACCCAACATCACCCGAGGAGCAGCAGACTGCTGGCCTTCCTGTGCCAGGCAAAGCTGTGTGCGCCATTTGGAGGTACTGCTGGCTACCTGGTATCCCCCTGGGGTTTAGTTTAGAGCTGCTCCTACCTTACAATGTCAGGTCATTCACTTTTCATTTAGCTGTATTTATCCTGAAACGTGCTGTACTTTTTTTGTTATGCTGCTGGAGGGGGAATAGAGGAGAAGGTGGGAGGAGGGTTGAGGGAAGAAAGAAAAGGGAAACAAAAGGTTCATTTCTTCAACTTGAAGACAATATCTGAATCATAGAATGTCAGGGGCTGGAAGGGACACTGAAAGATCGTAGAGTCATTGAGGTCCCTTCCAACCTTACCATTCTAAGATCATCTAGTTCCAACCCCCTGCCATAGGTCATCTGGTCCGACCGTGCTGCCACAGCAGGATCATCCAGAACAGATCACAGAGGAATGGATCCAGATTGTTCTTGAATATCTCCAGAGAGGGAGACGTTCTCGTACAACCTCCCTGGGCAACCTGTTCCAGTGCTCTCTAACTCTCAGTGAAAAAATTCTTCCTCAGGTTCACATGGAACCTCCTATGCCTCAGCTTCCACCCCTTGCCCCTGAAGATTGTCCATGTTCTGAGACTTTATACCTTCATACTGTATTGGTGATCATTGCTCTTCTTCCCATCTTCTCCATGGAGAAAGCCAAAACTGTAATGCTGCTTAGAATGTGAAAGGTGGTTAATGGGTGGATGTGCACAGGAATGCCTGAACAAGTGATGTGAGTGTGGGCAGCATCTTACATGACAGATAATATTCTATAATGTATTTTATATCTACAACATCTCTCTCTCACCTGTGTAATAGATACCACTACATAGACTGTTTGGAGGCATCATTTCTGCATGTTGCTAGGTACATGTAGATGTGTGTGTATGTGTTGAGTAGTGTGTGCTGAGGAGTCTGCATTTAATGATGAGAGCTGACCTCTGGCAGTAACAGAGGGATTTTCACTGGTCACATGCAGTATTTTTATTGTGCACCCCAGCAAGGAAGGAAGGGCTGGTCTGTATCTGGCGCGGGAGGAAGGCTTAATGCCTTGTGTGATGGTTTGGG